>JARYGA010004146.1:0-64494 GCA_030545235.1 Helianthus tuberosus
TCTGCAGTTTTTATGTAATTCTGCATGTTTTTATAACTTTCTGCATGTTTTTAAATGATTCTGCATGTTTTTATAAAATTCTGCATGTTACATATGATTCTGCAGCTTTTTTTTTTAACTTTCTGCAGTTTTAATATAATTCTGCATGTTTTTTATAACTTTCTGCATGTTATTCTGCATGTTTTTATAATTCTGCATGTTTTTATAACTTTCTGCATGTTTTTATAACTTTCTGCAGTTTTAATATATGATTCTGCAGCTTTTTTTTTAAATTTCTGCATGTTTTTTTAAAAGTCTGCATGTTTTATAAATTAACCGAAAAAACCGGTTTTTTTTAACCGGTTCACTAGTTAACCGGTTTTTCGTAACCGGCCGGTTATTATCGGGTACTGATTTTCGTTGTTAATAACCGGTTATTAACCGGTCGGTTATTAACCATAACCGGTTTTTTTTTTTGGGCCCAATAACTGTCTCAACCGGTTAACCGGTTTAGGTTATTAAAAAAACCGAAATGTGCATGTCTAGGACCCTTTTTAATATATTGAGTTAATTACTGTTTTCGTCCCTGAGGTTTGTCAAAAATAACGGTTTCAGTCCATTAGTTTAAAATTTGCCATTTCAGTCCATTAGTTTCATTTTCGTAACCATTTCAGTCCACTAACTTAACTCCATCCATTTATTTTGTTAACTTTGAGTTAACTAACTAATTCAGGGACGGTTTGCGTCAGTTTTAGAAACACAGGGACTTAAGTGTAAACTCTAAAACATTAAAACAAAAAAATAGTAAATTCAAAAAAATCAAAAAAATTCCAAAAAACCAAACAAATTCCAAAAAATTCTAAAAAATAATAAAAATTCTAAAAAATCATAAAAATTCTAAAAAATCCAAAAAATGCGTTTCGGCGCGAACTGTTTCGAACCCGAACCGTTTCGAGCTGAACCGTTTCGACGCGAACCGTTTCGACCCGTACCGTTTCGACCCGAACCGTTTCGAGCTGAACCGTCTGTACCGTTTCGAGCTGAACCGTTTCGACGCGAACCGTTTCGACCCGTACCGTTTCGAGCCGAACCGTTTCGACCCGTACCGTTTCGAAGCCGAACCGTTTCGAGCCGAACCGTTTCGAACCGAACCGTTTCGACCCGTACCGTTTCGAAGCCGAACCGTTTCAAGCCGTACCGTTTCGAACCGTGCCGTTTCGAACCGAACCCTTTCGAGCTAAACCGTTTCGAACCGAACCGTGCCGTATCGAACCGAACCGTGCCGTATCGAACCAAACCGTTTCGAGCTGAACCGTTTCGAACCGAACCGTTTCAAGCTGTACCGTTTCGAACCGTACCGTTTCGATGCGAACCGTTTCGAACCGAACCCTTTGGACCCGAACCGTTTCAAAGCCGAACCGGTACGGTTCGATACGGCACGGTTCGGTTCGAAAGGGTTTAGCTCGAAAGGGCACGGTTTGGTTCGAAACGGTACGGCTTGAAACGGTACGGCTTTGAAACGGTTCAGCTCGAAACGGTTCGGCTTCGAAACGGTACGGGTCGAAACGGTTCGGCTCGAAACGGTACGGGTCGAAACGGTTCGCGTCGAAACGGTTCAGCTAACGGTTCGGGTCGAAACGGTACGGACGGTTCAGCTCGAAACGGTTCGGGTCGAAACAGTTCGCGTCGAAACGGATTTTTTGGATTTTTTAGAATTTTTTAGAATTTTTATGATTTTTTAGAATTTTTTAGAATTTTTTGGAATTTGTTTGGTTTTTTGGAATTTTTTTGTTTTTTTGGAATTTACTATTTTTTTTGTTTTAATATTTTAGAGTTTACACTTAAGTCACTGTGTTTCTAAAACTGACGCAAACCGTCCCTGAATTAGTTAGTTAACTCAAAGTTAACAAAATAAATGGATGGAGTTAAGTTAGTGGACTGAAATGGTTACGAAAATGAAACTAATGGACTGAAATGGCAATTTTTAAACTAATGGACTGAAACCGTTATTTTTGACAAACCTCAGGGACGAAAACAGTAATTAACTCTAATATATTTTTGTTTTCACACACCGGGAGTAACATAGGCATATAAAATAATCATTTAGACACTAAGAATTACCTGTTACAAGACAACAATACAAAGGAGGCCATAAATCACAAGCTTATTACCTGTAAGGATGTAAAAAAAATTAAGAAACTAGTCCATTCAAAATAACAAATTATATCGATGATGTTTTATACTATTTCAGCTTCAAACTTTCTATCGAGATACATTTTCATAGATTCATGATGTTTAACTTCACGATATTTTATCTGATTTTGTGAAGTTAAATATTATGAATCTATGAAAATGTATCTCGGTAGAAGGTTTGAAGCTAAAATAGTATAAAACATCATCGGTATAATTTGTTATTTTGAATGGATTTAAATTGGACAACAGGGCTGATTTTAAAGTATTGTAAATGGAAATGTAAACGTTATTTTTAATATAACTTTAATGAAAATCTACATTTAAACGTAAACCAACTTGTATTTCACCGACACGTGCATAAAAATAAGCACGTAAAAAAATATTGTTTTTTAAGTTAAAGAATGGTACGATACGTTGCGTCGGTGTTGAAACGTAAAGTGACTCGAAGTTATACCGTCTAATGAAAACGTATTGTATTTGACCCGAGTCATTAATTTCCGAACAAAATTTACGTTAAAATGTAGATTAATTGAAAATGTAGATTAAAATAAGCACAAAAATGTATTACTTTTAACTAGACTAATTTCTAGAAAAAATAATTATTTCAAAACGTAGACCAATCGAAAACGTATACAATAATAAGCATAAGAACATATTATATTTGACCTAACTCATTTCGGCAAAAAAATTATGTTGAAACATAAATCAACTTGAATTTATACCAACACGTACATAAATATAAACACGTAAATCTTGATTACAAATCTCTAGAAAGTTAAGGGGTTGTAAGTGTTAATACTGAAAGTTAAAGGTAAAAGTATAAAAATGAAAAAAAGACAAAGAGACAAAAACAGAAAAAACTGGAAACACCCTTCACATAACTACATAAGTTCCTAAGAAACATAAATCAACTTGAATTTATACCAATACATACATAAATATAAACACGTGAATCTTTATTACAAAATCTCTAGAAAGTTAAAGGGTCGTAAGTATTAATACTGGAAGTTAAGGATAAAAGTATATAAAAAACAAAAAAAAGATAGAGACAAAAAGACAAAAACGGAAAATAAAAAAAGAAGAAAAGAAAAAACTGGAAACAATATTCACGTTCCCAATTGTATTATATTTAATTTAACTAGGTTAGAATCCCGTGTAATACACGAGTTGAATAAATGTAATTTTATATACTAAATAATAAAAAAAATATCTTTAAAAACCTCGTTTGTTACACGGGTTGAATAAATGTAATTTTATATACCAAATAATAAAACATTATATCTATAAAAATCTCGTATATTACATGGGTTGAATAAATATAATTTTATATATTAAATAATAAAAATGTTATATCTTTAAGAACTTCATGTATTGTACGGGCTGAGTAAATTTAATTTTATATATTGAGTAAATTGTGATTTTGGCCCCTGTGGTTATATCACTTTTACTCTTTTAGCCAAAAAAAAATCTTTTAACATCTGAGCCCTAACGTTTTTTTCTAACCCTTTTGGCCCTCTAACACTAACCCCATCCATTTACTTTTAGGGGCCAAAAAGGTTAGAAAAAAAGACGTTGAGGGCCAAAAGGGGTTAGAAAAAAAGACGTTATGGGCTCAGATGTTAAAAAAATCAATTTTAAGCTAAAAGGGTAAAAGTGATATAACCACATGGGTTAAAATCGTAATTTACTCTTATATATTAAATAATGAAAAAAGTTACATTTTTAAGAACCCCGTGTATTGTATGGGTTGAGCATATGTAATTTTATATACCAATCAATAAAAAGTTATATCTTGTTGTATCTTTATAAACCCTGTGTACTTTTAAATCTTTGGACTAAACTGACAAAATAGGTCAAACCACAGGGACTAAAATGACACTTAACTCTTTACATTATATTAATTTATATTTAGTGTACGTCTTTTGTTAATTTCAAGATAAATAATTTTGAAATCTAATAAATATTTCAAAAGATTATATTATCTTTTATACGAATTGTTTAAATTTATATTAAATTTAATTTTACAATTATCTTTTAATTAATGTTAATTATCTATAATTAAGTAGGAGATAAAGAAATCTAATAAATATTTCAAAAGATTATATTATCTCTTATACGAATTGTTTAAATTTATATTAAATTTAATTTTACAATTATCTTTTAAGTAATATTAATTATCTATAATTAAGTAGGAGATAAAGACGAGAAAACTAAAAAATAGATGGCTCCAATGAATAAAATGTGTCCTCATATTGGTTTCTTTTATTAGATAGTATAGATTAATATTTAATTTAATTAATTAATTAATTAGCAATTAATTAATTGTATAATATTTAATTAATACCGTCAAATTTTAAATATTTCCAGTAATGTTAGCTCAAATACACAAACCCACCTTTTCTAAGTATTTGGGCCTCTAGTAAATATAAATGGGCTTAAATGAAAATTAAGCTATATGTTTACTGTTTAGAGCTCATATTTATATAGAACACAAAAATTGGTCATTATCTTCCTCGCTTAGATTGGTAACGCCAACTCTAAAATCCCTCTTGTATCGTCGTCTTCTTCACCCAAATCAATGTTGTGTAGGTTGTTAGGTGCTTATGAATGGAAGTTTTTCATAGGGGGAAGTGTGATCATTCCTTTTGTCATTTTGTAAGCTTTGCCATGTACGCATAACCATAATTTGGTTCCATCTTGGCCCGGACCCATTGGCTCAGTCATTTCAAAATGATGCTTCTAAAGAAAGACAAGTGACTTTGTAGTTTGTAGCAATACATTTGAATATTCTTTTCTCCAAATTAAAGCAGCTACAATGCTAGAAATGTAAACTTATTTACAAAAACTATTAAAGCCTTTCAAGATAAGTATCATAATTGGAGACACTACGAACCGAAATTTATTTGAGACCTAAATCTAAGTACAGTAGCAGCAAAAAAAAAAAACATGATATCCCAAGTTGGAAATGTAGACTTGAGCACATCATCCCATGGTGCATCAAAAGGGCGAACCGTTACTTAGGGTAGTCGAGTATAGCTCTGGGGCAATTAGATAGAACCTGAAAACAAAACTAAAGACGAATTGGTTGAGATGTTGATTATAACATAGTTTCATTTTGTTTTGGTTAAAATAATCTATATAACCTTAACAAAATGGTATTGTTGATAACAATAGTATAATCTCATTTTTCACAACTCCTATAATATTCAGATCTAAAACTTACATTTTGTCATCAAGGCGAAGATGCAGACGAGGATGTGGGTGATGATGGAGCAAGTCCATGATTTGAACTGCTTGAATTCTTCATACGATCCAACTGTTGGCCCCGGAATCAATTGTTAATAAAAACTGGAAAAGATAAACACACACACACAAACAGGTCGGTTGACTCCACACCTTGGATATCGACTCTTTTTCTGTTAATAAGTAATAAATCACCGAAACTCGACATACATAATCAAAACACCAAGACCCTATTTATACTAAAGCTATACTAGTCCTAACCCAACTCAATCTCAATTTAAATAAGCATACAAACCAAACCGATAAACCTACTTTAAACTTAACAAATAATTGAACTCCTAACTAATCTTCTTATCTTTAATATCGTTCTCCTTATCAGGTTACTCCTTTTGATTATAATCCAAATTAGTCCAACACCATCATATCATCCTTGATATTGTCAGCCTCTGCACACAAACTAGAAAACCTTGCTTGCAACTTAGCCAGCTGAGATCTTGGCACCTTTGTCAGTTCCTTTTTAATCTTCCGCTACATTGAAATCATGTGACGAGTATTTTATACCCTTTCTCCAACTGCTCATTCAGATATTCCCAATAGTTCTCGAGACGTGCCATTCTTTCCCCAAAAATGGCGTTTCATTTTCATGCCTGGTTGTGCCCTATGGTTCTCATCTCCCCCTTGCTCATGCTCCGTATTGAGAGCCAAGCAACACCGTAGTATGTGACTTGCGCTTGAGAGATCTGTGCATGTGCACGGTGCTTATGTGGCTCATGTTCACATGTTTCTAGTCATTTATCTTTGATTTTGTGTTCAGTTTCAATGTGATGTAGTGTAGTTTTATTTTATCAGCACTTTGGCTATTGTTCAAGTGCTGCAAGTTGTTTATATTTATCATCTCTGTTGTCTTCCTACTTTGTGTGATTGGGTATCACATATTGCCACTTATTCAAGTTTAGACCGCTGCCATGTGCAGGGGCGTAGCTTTCAAGGGGCCGGGAGGGGCGCCCGACCCCCCGAACTTTTTGCTCAGTAGTGTTATGTATGTACGTTTCGTATAGAAATTTTTAGGTATATACGTTTTTGACCCCCCGGTTTTATTAAAAATAATTTTACTTATATAGAATTTTTAGGTCCGGTGACTTCCGACCCCCCGGTGGAAATTTTCAAGCTTCGCCACTGGCCATGTGGCTACCCGTTGGTGCCTTGTCTTGCTTCATATGAGTAGTGTTGTTTCACCACTTCCTTTCCATCGATCTAAGTTAGTAGCCCCTGCAATTCTCTCATAAGAGATTATACTGAAGCAACATTCCTCAAAGCTATAATCTCCTGGATCCCATATTATAAACATGAAACATACAGATACCCTCCGGTTATTATAATTATATAATGTAATAAACATGAAAGATATGGATTATTGCTCTAATCTCCTGCATGGTTTCCATGAATCATATAATAAGCATGTGACATATAAATACTCTCCGTTTATCATCATATAATAACCATGAAACATAAGGATCAAAGCTCTAATCTCCTGCATGGTTTTAATGGTTCACTTCAGCATATAACAGATGCACCAAGGCATTTAAAAATTTACCTCACAGGCTCTACTTAAATAAGAACATTTAGTAATCCGCACAATATGTAGAATTTGTGGAAGATAGATATATACTTCATGGTGTATATACCTGATGTAAAATCATTGTGAAGGTGGCATTAGGAGAATCATCTAGCAAGTAGTTTTTGACTTCAGAAGATATGGTGACTTCTGGTCCTTCAAGAAAAGCTGGAAAAATCGTTACACTCTCTAAGTTAGCAAGCGGAGAAGGTACCATGGATGAAGTAAGAAGCTGCAAAAGATACCAAAAAATATGTAAAGAGGCGAGAACACTTTAATGCGATCTCATAATCGAAAGTAAAGACATAAAATGGATGACTCTCGTAAGCCCTCTCAATACACCTCTTTTTATTGTTTAGTACAATCACAATTGCATATGCTGAAAATCTTTGTTAGATGTGAATGATAACATTAAGAACCAGTACCGGCATACCTTGATAATTTCCCAGTTAAGTGTAAGAGATTTAACACTATGGAGCTTTTGAAGCAGACACACAATTTTATGAGTATATGCCTTGTCACCATATAGATGATGAATACATATTTCCACCTTCTCCAAGTGAAGAAGGTGAGTAGAAAGCTGCAAAAGACCATTATCAACAAGAACATCATCGAAGAAAGTTTCAATGTCATTACGATGAATAAAATAAGGACCTTTATAATGCAAGGAGGAAAGGATGGGTGCGCTCATCAGATGTATCCCTCGCCAATCTTTTATAGTGAGATTCTTGAGCTGAGGTGTATCCACATTGACACGCTTACAACCATCTTCAAATGTTAGACTAGTCAATCCAGGATGAGATACATTGAAACCATTTGGAGCCATCATTCTACACCTCTTTATGGTGAGATTCTTCAAGTTCGCACAGTTGGAGAAAAGACTAGCACACTTGTTAGTATACAATGTCACACGATAGAGACACAATGTTACTAAAGCTGGCAGCTCCCAAGTAGGTGGTGTCGTAATGAAATGTCCGTAAATACACCCAATCAAAGCGAGATGTTTGAGAGACTGAGAACTAAAGAGAGAAACAGGAAACTTGGTCTTCTTCCCAGGCAAGTAAGTAACATTTAGTTGTTGGACATTATGGGAGAATGCATAGTCCAAAATTCTTTTGAAAAGCGCCCGGCTAACCTTTCTATGAAATGTGAGCTCGACGGAAAACACTTCAATTTGGTTATTTCTGCCCGACAGAATATGTGTAACAAATTCGGAGAACTTGAGCAACGTACAAAAATCATTGCTTGATAAACTGAGGTAAGACATTGAAGTCCAGATATACCTCCATCTGGATGACAGAACACTGGTTTCAACAGCATGTTTCGTGCTAACCAAAGACAGGATTTTATGAATAAGATCGTCCCCCAAGCTGCTTAGTCGATCTTCTTCTACATTCACCCTCTTCCTATCACCCATTCTCTTCCCACTCTATCTTAATACAACGCACTGGCCGGTTTCGATACGGTACTACTATTCTTGTTTGCTAAACCAATATCAATATCATCATCATCTCATGGCCTTTTAATTTTGATTCTACAGGCTGCAATTTACAGTGGTGAAACAAATGTTAAAGGTATCAATATATCTAAACAATAAAATCAACGATCTTTTGAAAATTTTAATATCAGATTACTATTAATCAAGAACTTTATAAATAGAATAAACAAACCCTTCTATCGTATACTTTTAAGATCACGTTGCTATTAACTTCTTTCAACAAATCTGATCAAGTTTTTAAATCGGATCACTCATCTTGGGCCAGGTTTTCATGCGAAAACTTTGCCTTTTTCTTCGAAGAAGATGAAACAAACAATGACTTCTTTTTAGGATCTTTTTCTAATAATAATAATAACATTTTAATATGTGATATACTTATTACTAGGTTATAACCCCGTGTATTACACGGGTTGAACAAATAAATTTTATATACTAAATAATAAAACAATATATCTTTAAAAACCTCATTTATTGCACGGGTTGAATAAATATAATTTTATATATTAAATAATAAAAAGTTGTATCTATAAGAACCATATTGTACGAGTTGAATAAATGCAGTTTTATATACCAAATAAAAAAGTTTTATCTTTAAAACCACGTGTATTACACGGGTTGAATAAATGTAATATTGTTTACCAAATAATAAAAAAATTTACATCTTTATAAATATGCGCATTATACGGTTTAATAAAAAAAATATATATCCTTAAAAAACCCGTGTATTGTACGAATTCAATAAATCTAATTTTATATATCAAATAATAAAAAGTTATATCTTAAAAAAACCTCATGTATTACAGGGGTCGAATAAATGTAATTTTGTATAGTGAAAATAAAAATATTTAATATATTAATACAAAGTTTGGTTTTTATTGAAATTGGTATGTGTTTACAATTTTTTTTAAATAACACATATATATATATATATATATATATATATATCGAATTTTTAAAAAAAATATCGTATCCCTCGAAATCACGGGCCTTATGTGAAAGTTCTCCCCGCACACCATAGCCGGCTATAGGTGTATAGGTGTGTGGCTTGTTGTAAAATACAAATAATAAAAATTATTGAATGTTGAAAATCTAAAGCGCTTGGTTAGCCTCTTAGTTCATAAAATATTGATTTTTTTTTAACTTTTGCGGCAAAGTGAATAATAGTGGAGATTTATGCGGGTCCAATGAAATAAACGAATATCATTTAAAGATAGTTTTTGGTATGCCAGAAAATCCATAAGATATTAAACTAATAATATTTAGTAGAAGAGTTATCTATAATATAAGATATTAAATTAAATAATATTAAATTAAAATAATAATTATCTATAAGAGATTAAACTAAAATAATAATTATCTATAAGGAGATGGCCTAATATGATGACAAGTGTCCCAAAAGTGGTTTCTTTTATTATATAGTATAGACTAGTATTAAGCCTCTGCGTTGTAGTGGTTATCGTAAAATTGTGTCAAGTAGTATCAATGCTATACCTCTGTCAATGACCACCAACACCAGAAAAGCTTATAAAAAACAAAATAAATAAAAAACGGAAAAACTAACATAACGTGAAAAATAGAAGTAAAATCTTTGAATCACGCACGTTCGTTGCAGAGAAATTAAACTGAAACGTAAAACATAGAAAAAATAACTAGGTCAATCCAGGACACGCGCGTTGCGACGAATTTGTCAAACGGAGAAAAATAGATGTGTTGCAACGGGTCAGTCAAATAGGAAAAAATATACCAAAATGTTGAACCCCACATGCACGTTGCGGGGCATTAACTCACGAAATTTTGAACGAAACGAAAAACTTGGGAATGATGAAATGTATGATGGACCAAAACTGAAAATAAAAAAAAAGTTGGGGTTATATTGGAAAAGATGAAAAGATTTGGGTTAAAAGTAAAAATCGAAGGGTCTAAATTGCAAAAGAAAAAAAGTTTTGGGGTTAGAAATGAAAAAAAAAACTCTATACATGGGGTACAACACCATAAATTACAAAAAAAAAAAAAGTAAAAAAAAATATTTTTGTAAAACTTGACTAAACTATTATATTTTACATTTAGATATTAATAATATCATTAAAAGATTGAAAAAGATATCTATATTTTAGTTATTAGTATTAAAAAAATATTAAACAAATAGAGTAAAATGCACGGATAGTCCCTGTGGTTTGGTGAAATTTCACCTTTAGTCCTCAACTTTTCAGAATTACACTCTTAGTCCCTGTGGTTCGACAAGTTGTTACTCTGATAGTCCCTAAAGCGGATGAAGGTTACTCGGATAGTCCCTGTGGTTTGACAAGTTGTTACTCGGATAGTCCTTGTCATTTCACACCCACTTAACCAGAAAACTAACCTCCATCCGCTTTGGGGACTATCCGAGTAACAACTTGTCAAACCACAGGGACTAAGAATGTAATTTTGAAAAGTTGGGGACTAAAGGTGAAATTTCACCAAACCACAGGGACTATCCGTGCATTTTACTCAAACAAATATATATAAAATCTAGAGTAAACTGCAATTTTACACCCTGAGGTTAGGTGTCATTGGTACTCCTACCCCCCTAAGGAAATAATTGCAAAATTACGCCCCACTGTTAACCCTTATGTCTCACTTTTACCCCCCGCCGTTAAAGTGGGTTAACAGTCAACTGTATAACATGAAAGTCAAAGGGTAAAATTGTCCTTTCACTCTTATCTAAAGCTTCTTGGATAAACTAAACCCTATAAGTAACATACCCATGCACAATTACCCCCCACCTTCCCACCATCGAGCTCTTACCTTCTTCTCCGATCACAACCACAGCCGATCACAACCACCATCTTCTCCGATCACAACCACCATCGATCCACCATACACCGGCGACTCCATCTTCTCCGATCACAACCACCATCTTCTCCGATCACAACCACCATCGATCCACCATCTTCTCCGATCACAACCACCATCGATCAGTCGAAATGCCGGTCTTCTTTTGGCTACTCCGCTATATCATCCGCCACACGAAAGGTATAATCTGCCAATGTTAGTTAATCAGGGTCAGATTTAGTCATTATCATGTTATACACAGGGGTTAGGGTCTGATTTGGTTCATGTTGGTTTTTTTACAGTTGACCTGACGATGAGCTTATCAAGCTCATCTTTGGTGTTCCACCTGGTGGTCTCTGTGTTTGGGAGGCCTGTCCTCAACTTCCATCTACCACCGGAGAGTTGAGCGGATGTTTAGTCTAGTAGTTATTAGGCTTTTGTGTAATATGTAGGTTAACTTAACTTAATCGAAGCTTTTGTGTAATATGTAGGTTAACCTAAGGTAACTTATTTAGCTTTTGTCTAAAAGCTTTTGGGTATTTTGTTTGATCAAAATTAGGTTGTTGACATTATGTTTGATTATGTTTGATCAAAAAAGCTTTTGGGTAATGCATATAATCTCCTATATCATCTGTGTTAAAATGCATACATTCAGGTTGATTATGCATTTGCAGCTTGTTTAGTAACCTGAATGTTCTAAACTGACAGTTTCCTTGGTTGATCACACTGAATGTTCTGAAAGTTGGGCATGAAATCTGAACCTTATGTTTGATTGATTGTATGCATTTGCAGGTTGTTTACTAACCTGAATGCTCTAAAATGACAGTTTCCTTGGTTGATCACACTGAATGTTCTGAAAGTTGGGCATGAAATCTGAACCTTATGTTTGATTGATTGTATGCATTTGCAGCTTGTTTACTAAGCCGAATGTTCTAAAATGACAGTTTACTTGGTTGATCACACTGAATGTGCTGACAGTTTGGGCATTTGCAGGTTGTAAATAACACACATAGGGGGGCATAAGTTGCTTAAGTGCATATGTTCATATGTTCACAGTTGCTGTATGTTCATATGTTCACAGTTTTTGGGTAAGCTTTTGAACAGGTATGATTGGTTTGAGCACCTTATAGTTATTTTTGAACAGGTATTTTTGAACAAGTATGATGTTTGATCAAAATTAGGTTGTATGCATTATGTTTGATTATGTTTGATCACACAGTAATCAAACACCCTGCAATGAGGCCTTTGCACTGCAATGAGTCCTTCAGCAACATTAGAGTAAACTGGTTGATCATGTATACACTCATTATGTTGACCTGGTTGATCATGTATACACTCATTATGTTGACCTGGTTGATCATGTATACACTCATGTGCATACACTTATGGTCACAGTTTGGGCATAATCATGTGCATACACTTATGTGCTGCAAATTGTGCCATACTCAAAAGTGCCATAAGTTCACATTAGCAGCACACTTATGTGCTCCAAATTGTGCAGCACACTCAACAGTGGCTTAATCAGATTCTGGATTTATACACTCATTATGTTGACATTGCAGGTATGATTGTATGCATTCCCACTGGTTGAACAGGTATTTGCTTGTTGGTTTGAACACCTTATAGAAATAACTGATTGTAATTTACCAGTTTTGGAGTCTTTGCTTGTTAGGTTTCAGATTTTCTAACAGGTATGATTGTTACGTTTCAGATTACGTGTTCAAAGAACAGGTATTTGCTTGTTAGGTTTTAGATCAAAGAACAGGTATTTGATTTTGGCGGGAAGGGTTTTGTAAATTTCAGGGGGTAATGTTGTGTGTTAGCACAAAGTACAGGGGGTAATAGAAAAGGACAAATTAGTAATTTACCAGTGGGGGGTAATTGTGCGACTTAACAGGAATGTTGGGGGGTAAAATGTAAGGGTAATATAGTCATTTCAACTTAGACTTAACAGTTCTGTTACCCAATTTGACGGCGGGGGGTAAAAGTGCGACATAAGGTCAAACAGTGGGGTGTAATTTTGCAATTATTTCCTTAGGGGGGGGGGGGGTAGGAGTGCCAATGACACCTAACCTCAGGGTGTAAAATTGCAGTTTACTCTAAAATCTATGAGATTGAAGAAGAGAATGACATGTGCCATTATTTATAGTGTTTTATTATAAGTTAGATTATATATCAGTGTTTTGTTTTTTTAAATTAAACTTCATTAGAAACAACCACCCATAATAATAATAATAATAACAACAACAACAAGAAGAACAGTGACGAATGCATCACTAGCAATATTGCAAATGAATGAATTAAAGTACATAGCATAATTAGACCTTAAATAGCTTAAACATGTTAGGGGCTGTTTGGCAATATCTGAATGGTTAAGTGCTGAACCAGTAAGAGGCCTGAACCAATAAGTGCTGAACCAGTAAGAGGTCTGAACCATTAAGAGCATGTATAATGTTTAACCGTTAATTAGAGACAAATGTCTGACCAATTCTGATTAGAGGTCTTAACCATTCAGACTCTGCATAATGCTTAACCATTCAGAGGCAAATGTCTGAACCATTCAGACATCTGCTCGTGAAACAAATAGTCTGAACCATTAAGTGTTGAACCAGTAAAGTCTGAACCATTAAGAGCCTCATTAAGAGGTAAACAAACAGCCCCTTAGTTAGGTTAATTCTTAATAGAGCTTAACTCACCCTTTAATTGTGCTCATGTAAACTTTTACGATTAGGACGCAACTATAAGGCCATGGGATGTACTATAACATCTGACGTGTTATCGGTGACATGGCATGTTAAATGATGTTGTAAACCACTCCCTCCTTATGTTAAGGGGTATTAAATGGGTTATTTGTTACTCCCTCCGTCCCACTAAAAGTGTCATATTTTGAATTTTCAAAGTCTTTATTTATAAACTTTGACCTTAAATAATTTTGTTTGTGTTAGATAATACTTGATGAAAGTTATATGATTTGAGTGTGTTTTACAAGTGTTTTTATCGGGTTAATTTTCATTAAGTTTTATATAAGACAAAAAAATATATAATTAAAGTCAAAGTTTATAAATAAAGACTTTGAAAATTCAAAATAAGACACTTTTAATGGGACGGAGGGAGTAACATGTTAACCGGATATTAAAATAGTTAATTAATTATTCTTTTCTACAAAAAAACCACTTAAAAATAGGGTTAGATGAAATTAATGGGATTAAACCATTTCCTTGAAATAAGGCAGAGTGAAATAGGAGGGAAATGGGTTATGTGGCCTTTAAGTGAAGTTAAGGAGGATTAAAGTATCCCAATGCCTAAGGGAGGTCTAACTTACCTTTTGTGCTAAAAAGTCTGCTAGTTGTAATGACCATAAATCCACACTTATTCAGACTCCTCTAGGTAGAGGTGTACAAAAAAACTGGTTTTAGAACCGAAACCGGAAAAAAAACCGAAACCGGTTTTTTTATAACCGTTTTTTTTTAACCGGTTACTATTCTTGACTTCAAAAACCGGTTATTAACCGAACCGGTTATTAAAAAACTGGTTAAAACCGGTAAAAACCCGGCTTTTTTGGGAAAAACCGGTTAAAAACCGGTCCCAACCGGTTATACCGGTTATTGTTTTGGACCTCAAAAACCGGTTAGTAACCGGAACCGGTTATAAAAAAAACCGGTTTTTATTTTGGGTGAAAAAACCGAAACCGGTTAATAACCGAAACTGGTTTTTGAAAAAAACCGATTTGTACACCTCTACCTCTAGCACACTGAGAATAAGGTTAGTCATAAAGCTAATCACTTATTCCTTTGTTTTATTCAAGTATAGTCTCGTATTTTACATGTGTGTAAATTAAGATTAACTAGTTGATTTCCCCTGCGCTTCGCGGCGGGATCTTGATCGGTATCGATTCGATTTATTTCGTACTGACACAATACATGCATTCGGTACAGCAGTCAACATCTGCTCTACATCGACGAAAACCATAAAACATAAAACGAACACGGTGCCAATACCGATGTTGTTGGGTCTGGCTCAATATGGTACAATACAGTTAATAGTGATACTATCAGTTTATTGAAACTAAAAGCAAAAATATAAATACGGGTACCAAATATCAATGTTGTTCGTTCAATTTTACATTCGGTACAATAACGACACAGTGTCTACTTTCAATAAGATTTACTGAAAACCATAAATATGAATACCAACACTTATGTTGTTTAGTCGGTTTTCTTTTGGGTATGGTGGCAGCACGATATCCATCTTCAATAAGATTTATATCGGAATGTTGAAAAAAATACATAGATGTGTATTTAGATTATTTTTTAAAAATTAAGTTTCACAAATTATTTAAAAAATATATTAAATGAAAAGTACCTAAAACAAATACTTTAAAAAAGTTATTTATTATTCATGATTCCTCTACTTTAATATATAAATATTATTAATAAAAAAATCTAATGAAAACTAAATAAAGCTAACTTTCATTTCATATGTATAATATTACTAAAAAAACAAATCTTTAAAAAAATCATTTACTGTTCATGCAAACTTTCTTTTAATATGTATAATAATAATTGTTTTTGGAAATAGTCGGCATGTCTTAATTGCTGACTGTTATGTGACTTATGTCTAAGGCTTGATGCAAAACTACAATCGAGTCGGGGGTCTCACTGGAAGCAGCCTCTCTATTCCTACGGGGTGGAGGTAAGGTCGTCTACATCTTATCCTCCTCAAACCTTACCTTAGCTTTGTTGCTATTGGTGGGATTTACTGAGTATGATGATGATGATTGTTTCTGGCAATGATTGGTTATTAGGCACTGAGATCCATGGTTTATCTACGCAGCGTATTGGTCAATACGCAGCGTAGGTAAACCCTAAGTGTGCAGATAGGCAAACTGGGTGTGCAGATAGTTAGGGCCAAATAAAACTGCAATACATAAAGATATAAAAACTTAACTGATTTTATATTAGTAACTGTTCAATGGATGCTCATGTTTACAAACGTGTGAAATGTGTCAAACACACATTCACGTGAATTCCCAAACACAATAATTGATTTATTGATAGATAAACGAGGGTATATTTAAATCACCTCAGTTAATCCAAAATTCACCTCCATAAACAGATTATTAGAATCCAAATTATCTTTTAAATAAACAAAATCAACTATCATGGGGTAAAAATTTAAAGCAAAGTTCAAGAAATAAAACTTCAGCATCCAAAGAGAGTGAATGTTAGGACAACTAACAATGAGATGAACCTGAAAACAAAACCCAAAAGAGTGAATGTTAGGACAACTAACAATGAGATGAAACCTGAAAACAAAACACCACGAATGGGTTAAAAGTACAACTAATATATTTGGCAACTTAATAAAGTGGATTTGAACCTAGAAATAAGGCAATGCCACATAGGCCATAGCATCCATGCAATCAAGCCTTTTTGTTACTTTATACTTCTCTTTTTAGTTATCAAATACTTGAAGGCTTGCAAATTGATACAAAGAACAAGAGCTTACAGTTTTAGGTGAAGACGGTTGTGATGTGGTAGCAAGTTCATGGAAGTAGTCTTGGCTTCTTATGAGATTGGGTCATCAAATGATCCACCATAACATCCATGCTAGCCTCAGCCTCTGCACACAAACTAGAAAAACTTACTTGCAACTTAGTCCGATATGATGTAGGCGGCAGCTTTGTAAGTACTCCTTCAATCTTTTGCAGCATTGAAATTGTGCGGCCAGTATTATTAAACCCTTTCTTGAACTGCTTATTGGTATGTGTCATCCTTTCCCAAAAATTCCATTTCATATTCGTGTCTAGTTGGTTCTCAACTTCCACTTGCTCAGGTATGGTTGCCATGTGGCTCTCCATAGGTGCCTTGTCTTGCTTCATATCAGTGGTATTTGTTTCACTATTTTCTTTCCACTGTCTCAGTAGCACCTGCAATTCTCTCATAAGGTTTCGTGCTCTAATTTCCTGCGTAGTTTCCATGTATCGTATAACTAGCATGAAACACATAGATAATATAAACTTATAATCATAAGCTCCTATATTGATTAATGCCCTTTCTTGTAGAAACAGATGGTTTACGTTAGAACATAACATATGGTTCACTTTACAAATTATGTGCATAAGCAATTCTTGAGCAAGAACTTTGGGAAATCAGAGCAATAATTAAAATGTATGGAAGGTGAAAATATACTTCATGGTGTACATTTATACCTCATGTGAAACCATTGTGAAAGTGGCACCGGGAGAAGCATCTACCAAATAGCTTTTGACTTTAGTAGACATTGCTACTTTTCGTTGTGTCTGCTCTACCCGGGTACCAGAGGCGGGATAAATCCTTATACTCTTCAAGTTGGTAAATGGAGAATGCAGATGTGAGGTTAGTACCAAGGATGAAGAAAGAAGCTGCAAGAAAAAAAAAGCACAATCTCATAACCATAAGTAAAAATATAAAATGTTTATTTTTCTGAATACTCAAGTAAGTAGAGCTCTCAAATGAAAGTGGTAGTTACCTAAGCTCTCTCAATACACCTCTTTTGTCAAGAAAGAATTAACTTTGTTTGTACTAATCTTTTTATTGTTTATTTACAATCACAAAATCTGTGTTAGATGCGAATGATAACATTAAGAACCAATACCTCGATAATTTCCAAGTTAAGCGTAAGAAATTTGACATTGCGGATCTGTTGAAGCAGATTAACAATTTTACGAGCATTCCCCGTATCTTGAGAGGGATGGGAAATCCATATATCCACCTTCTCCAAATGAGGAAAGTCGGCAGAAAGCTGCAAAGTATAATAACTATCCTTATAATGCAAGGAGGCAAGATCAGGTGCGGAAATCATAAACATCTTTCGCCAATATCTTATAGTAAGATTCTTGAGTTGAGGTGTAACCACATTACAACGTTTTGTACCACCTTCAAGTGTTAGATTGGATAGTCTAGGATGACGTATATCGAAATCATTTAATCCCTCCATATAGCAGTCTTTTAAGGTGAGATTCTTCAAATTTCCAAAGTTGGAGAAAAGACCAGAACACTTGTCAGTAGTACTGCCATCATAGAATGTGACACGATAGAGATTCAATGTTGTTAAAGTTGGCAGCTTGCAAATAGGTCTGGTTATAAAGTGATGTTTGTAAGTACACATAGTCAAAGTAAGATGCTTGAGAGACTGAGAACTAAAGAGAGAAAGAGGGGATTCGATCTTTTTAACATTCGAGTAATTAGTAATATTCAGTTGTTGGACATTGTGGGAAGATTCACAGTTCAAAATTATGTCCAAAATTCTTTTGACGAACACCTGGCTATGCTTTCCATGAAAAGCAAGCTGGACAGAAGACACTTCTATTTGATTATTTCGGCCAGACATTACACATGTAACAAATTTGGTAAAATTGGCAACCGTATCATGATCCTTCTTTATGAAATTGAGATAGGGCAGTGAAGTCCAAGTATACCTCCATCTAGATGACGAAACACTTGTTTTGATTGCATGTTTAATGTCAACAAAAGACAGGATTATATGGATAAGTTCATCTGGCAAGCCGCTAAGTCTATCGCCTTCTACATTCATCCTCTTCCTATCACATCTAGAACCCATTCTCTTCTCACTCTTGGCTGTAATTTACAGTGGTGAAACAAAGGATTAATATAGCTAAAAAATACCAGACAACTATACTTTGAATTTTTCCACATCAGATCACTATAAACCAACAACTTTAAATAAAAAGGTGAACAAATCCCGGTGTTGTAAAAATCGCGATTAATCGGCGACTAATCAGCCCTCTACTGATTAATTTTTAGTTAATCAGTCCATTTATCGCTACTCGGCCCTAGTCGACCCTAATCGGCCCGAATCAGCCGGCCAAAAATTGGGAAAAATCGAATAAAATCGGAAAAAAATTACAGATTCCGGCCAAAACCTGCCAGATTCCGGTCAAAACTTGTCTACTTAAAAAAATTACGTATAAATACGTGTATATATGTATAAAACTTAAAATTATACATAAAAGGTCTGATCCAATTAATCGCTAGTCCACATCCCACGCCGTCTAACGCCTAGCGAGTTCTACATGACAAATCCTACTATCTAGATAGTTTATTGCAACAAGCCTTTGGTGATGACAAACGATACAAGACTTGTATACAAAAATAAATAAATATATAAACAATCTTAGTTTCTACTCTTTTAACTTCAAAAACTTTTATCTGTATACTTTTTCATAACCTCGTATTGTGAGTATTTTTACATGCAGGCAAAAAATAATAGCAGAAAGTAAAAAAAAAACTATCAATAATGGACGTATAATAATCAGTGAAACAAGAAATCAATCGGTAGTACAGCAACCTGCAATGAAGATGATGAGAAAATACGTAATATTCGGTTAGGGTTTGTTGTAAAACGTAACTTGTGTTCAAAGTTTCAAATAAAGAAGATTGAAAAGATGTTTTATAATGAGTAAGATTAGCCAATCGGAGAGGCATAATCGGCGCCGATTAAGTAACAGAATCTCAAAAGATATCGAAGTCCGCCCCATCGCCGCCAGCGGAACGGTTTTTCGACTTGTGGCGGCGGAAGAGTCCGCCATTGCCGATTTGCCCCACCGTTCAACATGTGTGAGGTCCAAATTGTCTTTTAAAAAAATAAAAATATTCATCATTTTTTAATTTATTTTTAAGTTATTAGTTAAAGGAAAATTGGTTTTTAATAAACCAACCTTTGCCCCATTGGTAAATAATAATCCTACCTACAGATTTGGTAATTAATAATCCTACGTTTCAATATGTTGGTACTCAATGGACCTCCGTTAGTTTTTTTTAACTGAAGTTAGTTTTTAAGTTTTATTTATTACACAAACAGTCCCTGTAGTTATAATTTACTAGTTTTAAGTTTTATTTATTACACAAACAGTCCCTGTAGTTATAAAAAAAATCATAAAAATAAAAAAAAAATCTAAAAAATCAAAAAAAAATCATAAAAATTCTAAAAAAATCAAAAAAATTCTAAAAAAATCAAAACAATCATAAAAATTCTAAAAAAATCAAAAAAATTCTAAAAAAATCATAAAAACCCGTTTCGAACCGTACCGTTTCGACGCGAACCGTTTCGAACCGTACCGTTTTGACCCGGACCGTTTCGACCCGTACCGTTTCGACCCGTACCGTTTCGACCCGGACCGTTTCGACCCGTACCGTTTCGACCGGTACCGTTTCGACGCGTACCGTTTCGACCCGAACCGTTTTCGACCCGGACCGTTTCGACCCAGACCGTTTTCGACCCGGACCGTTTCGACGCGTACCGTTTCGACCCGAACCGTTTTCGACCCGGACCGTTTCGACCCAGACCGTTTTCGACCCGGACCGTTTCGAAAACGGTGGTGGTGGTGGTGGTGGTGGCGGTGCTGTGGTGGTGGTGGCGGTGCGGTGGTGGTGGTGGTGGTGGCGGTGCTGTGGTGGTGGTGGCGGTGCGGTGGTGGTGGTGGTGGTGGTGGCGGTGCTGTGGTGGTGGTGGTGGTGGTGGTGGTGGCGGTGCGATGGTGGTGGTGGTGGCGGTGCTGTGGTGGTGGTGGTGGTGGCGGTGGCGGTGGCGGTGGCGGTGCGGTGGTGGTGGTGGTGGTGGTGGCGGTGCTGTGGTGGTGGTGGTGGTGGTGGGTTGAAACGGTCCCGGTCGAAAACGGTCTGGGTCGAAACGGTCCGGGTCGAAAACGGTACGGGTCGAAACGGTACGCGTCGAAACGGTTCGCGTCGAAACGGTACGCGTCGAAACGGTTCGCGTCGAAACGGTACGGGTCGAAACGGTTTTTTATGATTTTTTTTAGAATTTTTTTGCTTTTTTTAGAATTTTTATGATTTTTTATGGTTTTTTTGATTTTTTTTAGAATTTTTTTGATTTTTTTAGAATTTTTATGATTTTTTTGAATTTTTTAGATTTTTTTTTATTTTTATGATTTTTTTTATAACTATAGGGACTGTTTGTGTAATAAATAAAACTTAAAACTAGTAAATTATAACTACAGGGACTGTTTGTGTAATAAATAAAACTTAAAAACTAACTTCAGTTAAAAAAAAACTAACGGAGGTCCATTGAGTACCAACATATTGAAACGTAGGATTATTAATTACCAAATCTGTAGGTAGGATTATTATTTACCAATGGGGCAAAGGTTGGTTTATTAAAAACCAATTTTCCTTAGTTAAAATAAAGTAATTGAATAAATTAAATGCAATGTTTTTATTTTAAAATAATATTTATTTTGTTTTGACACTATTTTTATTTCGTTTGTATGATACTTTAGCTTATATAAATTACCCCGTCTGTATACGGGTTGCGTAAAAAAGAAAATATCAATAGAAATACATATGAATCAACTATCACAAAATGTGAAGGTATAATATGAATATAAGTTAGAAAAATTACACCGTTGGTCCTTTTGATTTCTGTCAAATTTCAATGTCGGGTACTAATAGTTTTTTGCTGCAAAATCAGGTATTAATGTTCTAATATGTTACAATGTTGAGTACTAAGGCCAAATCTTGTTACAGCGCTGATTATTAAGGCCAAACCTTGTTAACTATTTTTGTTAAGTCTATTCTTTTATTTATATTTTTCTGTTTTATTTATATTTTTATAAAATTAAATGGATTTGAAGTTTATTATTTATAAACTTTGAGT
The DNA here is from genome assembly GCA_030545235.1 of Helianthus tuberosus. Lineage (NCBI taxonomy): Eukaryota > Viridiplantae > Streptophyta > Magnoliopsida > Asterales > Asteraceae > Helianthus > Helianthus tuberosus. The sequence continues at coordinate 22,014 of JARYGA010004146.1, forward strand.
TTATATATAATAATATGCTAGTAAAATAAAAATTTTAACTTAATTTAAATAATATTATATATAAACTCAAAGTTTATAAATAATAAACTTCAAATCCATTTAATTTTATAAAGGAAAATTGGTATTTAATAAACCAACCTTTAACCAGTTGGTAAATAATAATCCAACCTACAGAATTGGTATATAATAATCATACCTATCAATATGTTGGTACTCAATGAACTTCCGTTAATTTTTTTTAACTGAAGTTAGTTTTTAAGTTTTATTTATTACACAAACAGTCCCTGTAGTTGTAATTTACTAGTTTTAACTATTTTATGAAACAAAAAAACCACTCGAAAATCCTCCTTTTCCTCGATTTGAGGTTTATAAAATGGTTAAAACTAGTAAATTACAACTACAGGGACTGTTTGTGTAATAAATAAAACTTAAAAACTAACTTCAGTTAAAAAAAATTAACAGAAGTTCATTGAGTACTAACATGTTGATAGGTAGGATTATTATATACCAATTCTATAGGTTGGATTATTATTTACCAACTGGTTAAAGGTTGGTTTATTAAATACCAATTTTCCTTTTATAAAAAAATATAAATAAAACAGAAAAATATATAAATATAAATATAAATATAAGGGTTAATTACATAGTTAGTCCCTGTGGTTTGCACAAATTAACATACTTAGGGTGTAGGGAGTGGTTAGACACTTGAAAGTGGTAAACTTCAAAATCAACCAATGAGAGTGTGCCACGTGGTTCAGTCATAAGTGTTTAAACTATGTTGAAAAGTGTTGACAATGGTTAGACACTTGGTGAAGTGGTAAACTTAAAAAAAAAAGGAAAAAGGTGTGATTGGTTAAAGATGGCATGGACCCCACTCCCCACACACACTTCTCCCTTCACCGAACGGTGATCCATCACCGATTTGGCAACTTTGCCGCACGTCAAACAAGTGAGGGGTGGTGTACACCGATCGGCAAACCCAATTACCGCTAGTTTGCCGATCCCACTCCCAATACCCTTAGGTATTAATTGTTTAAAATCACATTTAGGGTATTAACTTTTCATTTTGTAACGTTTGAAGGTATTAACGTTATTTTTAGGTTTAAAATCACATTTTATTAGTACCTAAGTATGTTATTTTGTGCAAACCACAGGGACTAAGTATGTTAATACCCTAGAAGTTATTACCTCCAAACGTTACAAAATGAAAAGTTAACACCCTAGAAGGTGATTTTAAACTATTAGTACCTAAGTATGTTATTTTGTGCAAACCATAGGGACTAACTATGTAATTAAGTCTAAATATAATAAAAATTTAAATTATTTTAGTCAAATATAATTAATTAAAAATAGACTCTCTATTTATTAAAAGGGCATTTTAGTAATTTTATTAAGACTTAACAAAAAAAAAGTTAACAAGGTTTGGCCTTAGTACTCAACATTGTGACAAATTAAAAAGTTAATACCTTATTTTGCAAAAAAAAAAAAAAAAAAAAAAAAAAAAAAAAAAAAAAAAACTATTAGTACCCTACATTGTAATTTGACAGAAACCACAAGGACCAATGGTGTATTTTTTTTCTATAAGTTATAATCCTTACGAATGATTTAGAACAGACTTGTATTATACATATACCTATTAATTTATAATCTATAAATAAATAATGAATGAATGCTAATTATAAATAATAGGGGAATAGTTATTATACGAATGATTTAATGTGTTATTGGTAAATTTAAAGTAAGAAAGCATTTTATAAATTAAGGAACAATAAATAAATACTAATTATTTAATTGAATATTAAAAATTTCAGTGACCAAAATTAACCGACAATAGTTACGACTTGGTCACTTGCCTGTAACTTCAAAGTAATTTCTCTAGTTATACGTATACTAACGATTTTCAAAGATGTGATTCAGTTCTTATTACTAAACTCAAAGGGAATTATAATTGATTTAAACCTATTAATGTCACGTGTCATTCTCTCTATTTTAACTGATCTAATCGAACTATTAATAAAGGATTCCTATTAATGTCACGTGTCATTCTCTCTATTAATTTAGGAATAACAATGTTAAAATTATTGACTAATAATAATAATAATAATATATTAGTTTAATAGTATCTAATATATAATTAATATATATAATAGCATATAAATGCTCAAATATATTGTTAATATATATAACAGCATATGAATGCTTAAAATCATATCTATGATAATAAAACAAATTGAGAATTAAATTTGAGGTATCTTATAGAACAGTCGTTTTTCGTTTCTTTTTAAGAAAACTAATTGTATTTTATTTATAAGATGATATCTTTTTTAGATAAGTAATTATATTTTCCTTATCAGATGATATGTTTTCAGTGTTACTAATTAACATATATATGCCAGTTTTTATGATAGATTTAGGTTAATTAGCTGTATGAATTGTCATATGATGATAAGAATACGTCAAATACGTCAGTTTTATAAAGTTTTTTTTACAGATTATATAATCAAGTTGTATTTATGGTATAACACCTAGTAATACACGAGTCTATAATTTAGTCTAGTTTATAAATAAAGATATAAAGTTAAAATATAATAATGCATTTTACATTTAACATGATAAATATTTATCGTTATTTAAATTATACACCGAATTTTTTGTTTACGTTTTAATGTAGTAATAATAATAATAATAATAGTGAAGGTCGATAAAGTGATAAACCAATATTTCATATTTGTCAGATTAGATTATTTCAATTGAGAATTTTCAAAACATTTAGGAATAATTTATAAAAATAGATATTTAGGAGGATGAGGTGTCTCCATGTAGCCATATTTGGAGTCTTTTATTATAAGTTAGATTTTAAGGACAATGTATTTGTTTCTTGTAATCTATATCTATCTATACTTTATATAAAAGAAGAAATCCCAATGACATAAGAAAAGCTTATGTGTCAGACATAGAGGCAGTCCAACAAGGCTTTTCTTATGTCATCAACGATGAGGTGGCAGCCATAGAGGAAGCATAGTGACATCATAAAGTTTAGTTTAAAACCACTTTAAAATACAAACCACTGCCCTACATTCAAATTTTAAAGGTCTGGCCCACATTCAAAATTCAAGGATCTACCCTTCATTCATAATTGAAACCACTAATGTTCATTCAAAATTCAAACCACTGATGTTTCATTAAAATGTGAGGGTAATTTGAAATTTGAAACTTATAGGGATATGTAATTTGCATTTAATGTCATCAGAGCTTCAATTCTACTCTCACAAATGTCAATTCAAACCCAAAAACCTACAATCAATTACTCTATCTTTATATTCATTCACCACTTTCTCTCTCTAAAAATTTCTCTACCCTTTATATTCACTTTACTAAAATCTCATAAATAAACAAAATTAACCAACAGATGAAGATCGAGAACGAGACATTACAGATCAAGTATAGCGTCTTCATCACCGGTAGTAACCGCAACTTCTTCAAGCTTGACGATCAGAGCAACCTGTGCTCCGGTGTCTTCGTCTTCAGCGGTAGCAGCTTCCTCCTCTCTGTGCTCTGCCAAAAATAAGGTCATTCTTTCAGTCTGATTCAGTCTTCGATCAAGTATTATTATTATGATGGTACTGTGATCCGATCATGTGGATTGAAATATGTTTTAAGAAGTGGATTTAAGGTCCGTTTGCTAAAGTACAACAAGTGTTTGTTAAAATGTCAACTCCATCTATGTTGTTAGTCTTACTCCCCTGTTTCCTGATCTGTAATTGGGCATGATTTTTTTTAGTTATTGGATTAATCGAAGTTATAATATCAACATAGACATTGATAAGAAAAGATTAGTTTTGACTTTTGACCAATATTTATTGTTTTACTATTTAATGTTGTGGGAATTTTTATTTGACTAAGAAAATTGTTTTAGTTAATCATGATTTACATGACGAAAAGGAAAAATAACTAAATTAGTGGATTAAGGTCAAACTTATTACTTTTGTTTTATTTTTTTATATATGTGGAATAATGGGTAGTTGGGCTTTTTTAAGATTCTCAGTATGTACATATGTATAGATGCATTCCAAATAGATGCCTAGAGCAGATCCATATGTTGGAAACTGTCGCAACCCCCGCCCCTTATCTGTCCCGGGAACGGGCGGTCGTGAGATCAGTTTTGTTGGTATCGGTGTTTATCAATTTGGCAGCGGAAATTACATCAGGACCGTAGTTAGGAAATATTTTATCAGAGTAAAACACCATATTTTATATAAGTAACATATTGGGATATAACCCAAGTTTTCATTACAAACTGATTTGTAGGGATAAATCACATTTTATTGAAATAAAACATCTTCTTTATTTAGGTAACTTTTATAGCCACTTTTCCAAACCTTCAGTGCTGTCCAGCTGGCTTTTAGTTGGCTTTCACATTTTGTTACCTGAAACGCGTTTAAAAAAAACATTTTGTCAGTGGGAAATACTGGTGAGTGAATCCCAGTTTAATCAAGAAGAGTTTTATCAATTAACAGTATTGAGAGCGATTACAATGTTTATATCTACACAATTACTCATTCAGTACTGTCAATCCTGACTGGTGGGTCATATTACACATTGGCTAACTCTTTGTCCAATGGTAACGTGTCTCACATTTTGTATACAAAACCCCAACATATCGGCAGTAATTGAAGATTACAAAGACTCAATCACTGTTTAATCACATTGTAAAATATTTAAGGTTTTGTAAAAACAGTTTACAAAAAGGAGATTACTCACATTGCTGTCTTAGGTTTTCTTTAAGGGTTTCCTGGTGATTATCTATAATTTACACAAATGCACACGTGTTAGTATAATAACCCAATATTTATATTAGCAATACCCTCCCCGAGACGGCATTCCAACGACTACGTTGGGCAGAACCTCGACAGCCGTTACGGAACCCTGGATCAATCGGGCAGCATATCTAATACGTAACCGGGGTTATGATACTTACAACGAGGCAGAACTTCGTTATTTAGGGGAGTATTATACCCGAGAATAGCTTATACTATCAGAAATTTCGAGAGAGAAAAGTTTTGTGAACGAATTGAAAGTAAAACTGATCGGTCCTATTTATAGTTGTGATCTTGGACTCTCTCGCTGTCACGGCCCTTGGCCCCGGTTTGACCTGGTCCAGAGCCGCGAGGCAGGAAATCAGATGGTATCTAATTAAATGACAGCGGAAGTCTTTTTAAACAGGATTGATTAAAATTAAAACTGCTCGTTTATATAATATAGGGATAAATCCCATAATTTACAATAAAGTGATTTTACTGGGAAATCTTTATTTCTCAAAACATGTTTCTTTATTTATTTACATTGAGCCACTTTTCTAAGCTTGTAGTGCTCCACGGCACTTTTCCTGTGCTCACAACAGATCACCTGAAACATGTTTGAAAAAGGTTTTGTCAGCAGGGAAATACTGAGTGAATCATTCAGTTTTACTAAAACGACTCGTTTGTTATAATTCACAGTATTAAGAGATATTACAATGTTTCTGATATCAAACCAACTACCCACAGTATTTGTCACTCGACTCATTTCGGTGACTGTGGTCATATCACCATTGGCTGCCCCAATGAATGACGAATATCACTAATTAGGTTCGCCCACCTAAAGTGATAACAACAGTAGTAATGTGCACAATACCCCACATACCAGCCTAACTTGGTGATTACATAAACTTAATCACTGTAATTATAACCTTTGAAAATAAACATGATTTCAAAAGTAATTTGATAAAAAAAGAATGACTCACATTGTAGATTTAACGAGCAGAGTATAAGCCTACTGATTAGCCTTGATTAACCTAATTTAAATAACAATGCACGCACAAACAGGTTAGTAACTAATACAGCAGTTACGACAATTCACGAGATTAAACCCTCACAACGATTTACAAGTGCAATACTTAACAATTCAGCGGATTCACAACGAATGACAGAGTATAGTCCGAGTTCGAACATCACTCAAACATTCAAGTCGAAATCACGATGAATAACAAAGTATAAACTCAATTTGAGTGGCACTTATACAATCGTTGGATAGTTATAATCGATCGGACGTTGAATCGTAATAGCGATAGAGTTATTACCCTGATTGTGGCAGCACTTCGTGATCAGTGTGTGTTTTGTGGACTGTTTCTGTTATAACTCAGCCTACGTAAAGCGAATTTACGTCGTTTCAAAGACAGAATTCAAGTGCCAATGTCTGCTATTTATAGTCAAAATTTTGCATTGCTTACGGACCGTAAGCCTCAAATTGTTGCGGTGCGTAAGGATGCTTACGGACCGTAAGACTCAAATTGTTACGGTGCGTAAGGGTTAAAAATAGGTTATAGGGTAGCCACGGTTGGGACTAGCTTTGCTGACTTGACATATTCTAAATTCCGAATTTTGACAGCGAGTAAATTTTAGATAATCGTTAACTAGAGTATACCCCCATTGAGTTTTAGGGGTCCTGATCCTGATTCTGATTGTTCTGAAAATTTTAGGGTTTGTTCAGAATCACTTGGTTTTCTCAATTAGGGTTTCCTATTGGCCAAATTAAAATAATAATTAGGACTTTTGATGAGAGTTGTTACATTCTCCCTACCTTAATAAAAATCTCGTCCTCGAGATTTACTTGAATAAATGAGGATACTTTCGCTTCATTTCTGATTCCAGCTCCCAAGTGTATTCAGCTCCTCTCTTTGAATTCCATTTAACTTTGACTAAAACTAGTCGTTTACGTTTGAGAAACTTGATCTTTCGATCCTCAATTTGAAGAGGTTTCTCAACAAATTTCAGTTTTTCGTTTACCTCTATATCTTGAAGAGGTACTACCAGTGATTCATCTGATAAGCATTTCTTGAGATTGGATACATGAAATACATCATGTACTCCTGCTAATTCTTCTGGTAGTTGTAAACGATAAGCAACTGGTCCTATACGTTGGATCACAGGAAATGGTCCTACGTATCTTGGACTTAGCTTTCCTTTCTTTCCGAATCTAACTACTCCTTTCCAAGGAGAAACTTTTAATAGTACTTTATCTCCAACTTGAAATTCTAACGGCTTGCGACGATTATCTGCATAGCTCTTCTGACGATCTCGAGCTGTTTTCAGTCTTTCCTTGATCTGAGTTATCTTGTCAGTAGTTTCTTGCACTATTTCTGGACCTGATAATTGACTTTCTCCTATTTCTGCCCAACAAACTGGAGTTCTGCACTTACGTCCATATAGTGCTTCAAATGGAGCAGTTTCAATGCTTGAATGGTAACTATTATTATAGGAGAATTCAATTAAGGGTAGGTGGTTATCCCAATTACCACCAAAATCAATCACACATGCTCTGAGCATGTCTTCCAGGGTTTGTATCGTCCTTTCACTTTGTCCGTCTGTTTGAGGATGATATGCAGTACTCAGATTTAGTCGAGTTCCCATAGCTTGCTGGAAACTTTTCCAAAAATGAGAAGTGAAACGACTATCTCTATCTGATACAATGGAGAGTGGAACTCCATGTAAAGATACTACTTCGTCTACGTACAACTTGGCTAGCCTTTCCATGCTAAAGGTTTCCTTCATTGGTAGAAAATGAGCTGATTTGGTTAATCGATCCACAATTACCCAAATCGCATCATTACCTTTTCTTGTTTTAGGCAACTTAATAACAAAATCCATTGTTATAAGTTCCCATTTCCATACAGGCATTTCTAATTGTTGTAGTAGTCCTGAAGGTTTCTGATGTTCAGCCTTTACTTGTGAACAAGTAAGACACTTAGAAACATATCTTGCTATATCTTTCTTCATGCCTATCCACCAAAACTTCGTTCTTAAATCTTGGTACATCTTATTGTTTCCAGGGTGCATAGTATACCTAGATTTATGGGCTTCTTCTAAAATCTTATTTCTTAATTCTCCTTGCTTAGGTACCCAAATTAGTTTCTTGTGGAATCTCCAAATTCCATCATTTCCTTGCTCTAGTTCCTTTATATAACCTTTCATTCCTTCAGCATCGTCCTTGATTGCTGTTTCCTGAACTTCCTTTAATTGTTCCATTAAATCTACTTGTAGATTTAATCTAAGAGCACGAACTCGCTTTTGTTTTTCCTGATACTTACGACTTAAGGCATCTGCAACTACGTTTGCCTTTCCTTCGTGATATTGAATATCACAGTCGTAATCGCTTAGAACTTCCATCCATCTTCTTTGCCTCATATTTAATTCTTTCTGCCCAAATATATATCTTAAACTTTTATGATCTGTATAAACAGTAAACTTACTTCCATACAGATAATGTCTCCAAATTTTCAAGGCAAAAATTACGGCTCCTAATTCTAAGTCATGAGTCGTATAATTCTCCTCGTGCTTTTTCAACTGCCGGGAGGCATACGCAATTACCTTCTTGCGTTGCATTAACACACATCCGAATCCTAATTTTGAAGCATCACAATATACTTCAAAATCTTCTGTTCCTTCGGGTAATGCCAAAATTGGAGCATTCGTCAATCGGTGCTTTAAAATCTTAAAAGCTTCTTCTTGCCTATGTCCCCATTCAAACTTAGTGGCTTTACAGGTTAACTTAGTCAAAGGTACAACTATTTTAGAGAAATCTTTAATAAATCGTCTGTAGTATCCAGCTAAGCCTAGAAAACTTCTAATTTCCATAGCTGTTTGTGGGACCTTCCATTTAGTAATTGCTTCTATTTTAGCAGGATCTACGTGAATGCCTTCGTGATTCACCATATGTCCTAGAAATTGCACTTCCTTTAACCAAAATTCACACTTCGAGAATTTGGCATAAAGCTTTTCTTTTCTTAACAAAGTTAAGAGTGCATGCAAGTGTTCGCAATGTTCCTCCTGACTTTTGGAATAAATAAGTATATCGTCGATGAATACGATTACAAATTTATCCAAGTATGGTTTACAGATCCGATTCATCATGTCCATAAATGCTGCTGGGGCATTTGTTAGTCCAAAGGGCATGACTGTAAACTCATAATGGCCATACCTAGTTCTGAAAGCAGTTTTAGGTATGTCTTCTTCTTGTACTTTTAACTGGTGATATCCGGATCTTAAGTCTATTTTAGAAAAATACCTAGCGCCTTGAAGTTGATCAAAAAGATCGTCAATCCTAGGTAATGGGTATCGATTCTTAATTGTAACTTTATTTAGTTCTCTATAATCGATACACATTCGTATCGATCCATCTTTCTTTTTCACAAACAACACTGGTGCTCCCCAAGGGGATGAACTAGGTTGTATAAATCCTTTGCTTAATAATTCATCTAACTGCTTTTTCAATTCTAACATTTCGGTGGGTGCTAATCGATAAGGTGCCTTAGCTATTGGTGTAGTACCCGGAATTAGATGAATTCTAAACTCTACTTCTCTATCAGGTGGTAACCCAGGTAATTCTTCTGGAAAGATGTCTGGGTATTCTGAAACTACAGGAATTTCCTTAAGTTCTTTATCCTTAGTGCTAATGATTACTGAAATCATATACATTATTCCTTGCTTTCGTTCATAATTAGCAACTTTCATTACTGATATGAACTTCATAGGCTTACGTGGTTTATCACCTGTAATCCTAATTACTTCTCCGGTAGGTGCCTGCATTTCTATGGAATTCTTATCACAGAGAATTCGAGCATGGTTGGCTATTAACCAATCCATTCCTAACACAACATCGAATTCGGCTAATTTCATAGGTAGTAGGTCTGCAGAAAACTTATGGCCTAACAGTTCTATCTTTCCTTCTTGCAAAACCTTATTTATGTTAACAGAATTCCCGTCTGCCGTTTCGACTGTAAAAATTTGACTAAGGGTGGTTAAGGGTAAGTTAAGGGCTTGGCAAAATGAAGTATTGATAAAACTTTGGTTTGCACCAGAGTCAAATAATACTTTTGCATAAACGTCGTGGACCAAGAACGTACCAGCTATGACGTCAGGGATTAGTTCAGCTTCTTGAGTGGTTAGCTGAAATGCTCGGGCATTCTTCTTTGTTGTTCCATCAGCTGGTTTGCCTTTATTGTCTGCGGTTTTAATCAATTTAGGACATTCTGTTTTGTAATGTCCTGTTTCTCCACAGTTATAGCAGACTATGGTTTTCTTTTTGCAATTTTCTTCACGATGTCCTGCCATTTTGCAGAAGTTGCAGATTATATTGCATTTTCCAAAATGATTCTTTTTGCAATTTCTGCAAAAAGGCGGTTGTGCAGATTGTCTCCTTCCTCTTTTCTTGAACCTATTATTATCATTACCCATACGAAATCCTTGGGTAATCTTTTGAGCCAATTCCTTCTTTCGATCTTCTTCTCTTGTGCGCACTAGTTCATCAGTTAGGGTATTAGCTAGTTCCACAGCATCGTCAATAGTGCGAGGTCTCGCAGCTTTAACGATGTTACGGATTTCACTAATTAGTTCCCAAATATAACGGGAAATGAGTACCGGTTCTGGCGAAGCCAGTGTTGGTACCACTCTAGCATATTCAAAGAATGTCGAAGTATAACCGCGACACTCTATGCCTACCATACGATGGTTTAGGAACTTATTTGCCATTTGTTCCTTTTCATATTCAGGACAATATTTTCTTTCTACAAGAATTTTAAATTCTTCCCAGTTCATAGCATAAGCCTTATTTCTTCCTTTAGCCTGTAGCACCGTGTTCCACCATTCGAGCGCCCCTTCTTTGAAAAGATTTGACGCGTACATGACCTGATCTTCTTCGGAACACTTACTTATTGCAATTACTGCTTCGGTTTTCTCTAACCAACGCAGTACTGCAGTTGCTCCTTCGTTGCCTGCAAATTCAGCAGGTTTACAAGCAAGAAATTCTTTGAAAGTGCAACCAGGTGTTGCGGCTTTCATTTTCTTAGGAGGTGGAGCCTGTCGTAGATTATTATTGTCATGATTGCCGCCTCCATTTACACTATGACTAAAATTGTCTTCCTGAGTACGTTTACTAGGAATAATTTGTTGTGGTTCAACAGGTTTCTGAGCAGCAGCCATGATTGCTGGAATAGCATTAGCTATCCCTTGAGTGATGATGTTTTCAATATCTTGTCTAGTCATATACTGGTTTTCCTGATTTTGTTCAGATTGATTCCCTTCATTAACTGGTTCATTACTAGCCTTTTCCATCTGATAATTATTATAAATATAACTATTAGTATCAAATGATTGTAAATAAAACAATTACACAGAAGCACATAAAATCTTACAACACAGATATATGTATCCAAAATTGTCGATGTTTCGACTTCTATTTTTTTTTATATATTATATAGGCATCCATACACACTGTTTATCTTACAATGTTTTATTTCCCATTTTACAGAGTTATATTTAACTATTATTATTATTATTATACAGACATTTTTCCCAATCCCACTATTCTTTGGTCAACTGGCAGTTTAGTAGCGACGCTCCCTTTCGTCATATTTCCAGGAAATTTGTTCCCCCATTTCCCGGATCCTATTCCCTGTACCTATCAGCTCTTCACCGAACTGACGGAGTTTGGCTAAGTTTTCGTTGCTCATTGGAGGATTGGGGATAGGTTCTGGATCAAACTGTGGAAGAAAAGAATAAGGACTATTGATGATATTTTCGAATTGCCAGTCATTTGTCCACCATTCTTCCATTTGACCTAAAGGTCGAGTGTGGATTAGTGGGTCTGGAATAGCTGGTTCCAGATTTACAGGAAGTTGGGTTTCTATGTAAGGATATAGATTATTATGGATAGGGCTAATGACATCACAATTTGCTAGTAGACGGTCTATTTCGTCTTGAAATGTGATTTCTTCAGATTGTCTAGAACTCTCTCCAATTTCTATTCCTTTTTGTTTAAAATCTTTCCGGATTTCTATCTCTGCTAGATTAGAACTTTCTCCGATTTCGATTCTTTTTCCTTTGTCTATAGGGTTTTCTATTTTGGGGAGTTTCCTAGTGGCTGGCTTTCTCCTGCGCACTTTCCTCCATCCTACATATCTTATTCTCTTTTTAAGTTTTGCTTTTTCCAGCGGTGGAGCTTGGAATTCCAGAGGTTCCTCTATGTCAGCAATATAACCAGTAAAGTCGTGGGAGACTTCAATTGGTACTGGGTAGAGGTTGAGATTCTGAAATGCTTCCGATATCTCACTCAGGCTGGATAGCATATATGCAAAATGCACAAAAATGCTAAGTTAAAACTTTGGAACAAAGTTTTATAAATAAACATTAAAGTTTTATTGCATACGGATTGGTACAAAAGACTACAGGAAAGAGAACACACTATACTTTATTTATTTACTGGAGATTAATTTTTCTACTAGACCAGGCTGATTGATATTTTTAGAGGTTTGCATTCTCTGCTACGGTAGCTAGCATATAAAGGTTTGCCCATTTTTCATCTAATGTGTCTTCCCAAGGTGACCTATTGCCTAATTCCTGGATTTCTGAATTAAACCTCACTTTCTTGACTTGGGGTTTCTTTATTTTCTCCTGTCCCTTTCTAAGAATCGAATTTCTTTTATCTTGGGTGAGAGGATTTTCATAATTTGCTTTACGGACAAAAATCCCTTCTTCCAGATCTGCTGGGTGTTTGGAGGAAGAGGTTCCTTTTTCTGTGGGTGCAGTATCTAATTTGTGGTAGATAGCAGAAATCTTTTGTTTACCCATACTGTAACTCAACAATTAATCAGTTAATAAAACATGTTTTCACAGAATAGCAATTAAATTTCCTAAGTATCTCTCAATTATTTTAACAGGCTAAAATCAATAGTAAGCTTAAATCAGTGGCTCTGATACCACATTTTCCTGTCACGGCCCTTGGCCCCGGTTTGACCTGGTCCAGAGCCGCGAGGCAGGAAATCAGATGGTATCTAATTAAATGACAGCGGAAGTCTTTTTAAACAGGATTGATTAAAATTAAAACTGCTCGTTTATATAATATAGGGATAAATCCCATAATTTACAATAAAGTGATTTTACTGGGAAATCTTTATTTCTCAAAACATGTTTCTTTATTTATTTACATTGAGCCACTTTTCTAAGCTTGTAGTGCTCCACGGCACTTTTCCTGTGCTCACAACAGATCACCTGAAACATGTTTGAAAAAGGTTTTGTCAGCAGGGAAATACTGAGTGAATCATTCAGTTTTACTAAAACGACTAGTTTGTTATAATTCACAGTATTAAGAGATATTACAATGTTTCTGATATCAAACCAACTACCCACAGTATTTGTCACTCGACTCATTTCGGTGACTGTGGTCATATCACCATTGGCTGCCCCAATGAATGACGAATATCACTAATTAGGTTCGCCCACCTAAAGTGATAACAACAGTAGTAATGTGCACAATACCCCACATACCGGCTGTAACTTGGTGATTACATAAACTTAATCACTGTAATTATAACCTTTGAAAATAAACATGATTTCAAAAGTAATTTGATAAAAAGAGAATGACTCACATTGTAGATTTAACGAGCAGAGTATAATCCTACTGATTAGCCTTGATTAACCTAATTTAAATAACAATGCACGCACAAACAGGTTAGTAACTAATACAACAGTTACGACAATTCACGAGATTAAACCCTCACAACGATTTACAAGTGCAATACTTAACAATTCAGCGGATTCACAACGAATGACAGAGTATAGTCCGAGTTCGAACAGCACTCAAACATTCAAGTCGAAATCACGATGAATAACAAAGTATAAACTCAATTTGAGTGGCACTTATACAATCGTTGGATAGTTATAATCGATCAGACGTTGAATCGTAATAGCGATCGAGTTATTACCCTGATTGTGGCAGCACTTCGTGATCAGTGTGTGTTTTGTGGACTGTTTCTGTTATAACTCAGCCTACGTAAAGCGAATTTACGTCGTTTCAAAGGCAGAATTCAAGTGCCAATGTCTGCTATTTATAGTCAAAATTTTGCATTGCTTACGGACCGTAAGCCTCAAATTGTTACGGTGCGTAAGGATGCTTACGGACCGTAAGACTCAAATTTTTACGGTGCGTAAGGGTTAAAAATAGGTTATAGGGTAGCCACGGTTGGGACTAGCTTTGCTGACTTGACAGATTCTAAATTCCGAATTTTGACAGCGAGTAAATTTTAGATAATCGTTAACTAGAGTATACCCCCATTGAGTTTTAGGGGTCCTGATCCTGATTCTGATTGTTCTGAAAATTTTAGGGTTTGTTTAGAATCACTTGGGTTTCTCAATTAGGGTTTCCTATTGGCCAAATTAAAATAATAATTAGGACTTTTGATGAGAGTTGTTACACTCGCGGCCCGCGTAAGCCGAAGGGAATCCCTTCGCGGCCCGCGACGTAGGCTGGTAGGGCCTAGTTGTGACCAGTCATCGAACTAGCCTTCACACGTATTGTGCCACGTGGCAGCACCGTGTGCGGCCTGGTGGTTGAGTTGTCGCGGCCTGCGTAAGACCAAGGAGTGGTCTTCGCGGCCCGCCAGGAACAAATAAAAATTGTTTTTAATTAATTTTTGTAAAAATAAGGGTATTCGGGGCCCGTTTTCGCATACGCGGTGTATTTTTAAGACATGTAGGTACACTTTAAAATATATTAGGGGTGTCGGAAATTATTTAGGAGGGTTGTTATATCCACCCCACCTTGTTTTAGAGCTCGTCCTCGAGATCTACTGGAACAAGTGTGGATATTTCCTTTGAATTTTTGATTCAAGCTCCCATGTGTATTCTGATCCTATTTTGGAGTCCCATTTCACTTTGAACAGAACTAATCTCTTGTGTTTAAGATTCTTGACTTTCTTGTCTTCAATCTGTAGAGGCCTCTCTATAAACTTAAGTTGTTCATTTACCTCTATATCCTTTAGAGGTACTATCAGTGATTCATTAGCTAAGCATTTCTTAAGATTTGATACATGAAATACATCATGTATTCCTGCCATTTCCTCTGGCAGTTGTAGCTGATAGGCTACAGGTCCTATTCTTCTAATAATTTCAAATGGTCCAACATACCTGGGGCTTAGCTTTCCTCTTTTGATGAATCTTACCACTCCTTTCCAAGGAGAGTGCTTTCAGTCATTCCTTGACTTGAATGATTTTGTCAGTTGTTTCCTGTACTATTTCGGGTCCAGATAGTTGCTTTTCTCCAATCTCTGCCCAACAGACTGGGGTTCGGCACTTTCGTCCATAAAGTGCTTCGAATGGTGCAGCATTGATACTTGTATGATAGCTATTATTGTAAGAAAATTCGATTAAGGGTAGATGATTGTCCCAATTACCTCCGAAATCAATTACACAAGCTCTAAGCATGTCTTCCATAGTCTGAATTGTCCTTTCGCTTTGTCCTTCCGTTTGAGGATGATAAGTTATGTTTAGATTTAGTTTGGTTCCCATGGCTTTTTGGAAACTCGTCCAAAAATGAGAGGTAAAACGGCTATCCCTATCAGACACAATTGATAAAGGAATTCCATGCAATGAAACTATTTCATTTACATACAACTTAGCTAATTGTTCCATACTGAAAGTTTCCTTCATTGGTAAGAAATGAGTTGACTTGGTTAGCCTGTCTACAATCACCCAGATTGTATCATTACCTTTTCTTGTTTTGGGTAATTTGGTAACAAAATCCATTGTTATCAATTCCCATTTCCATACTGGCATTTCTAACTGTTGCAATAAACCTGAGGGTTTCTGGTGTTCGGCTTTGACTTGTGAACAAGGTAGACATTTAGAAACATAAGCTGCTATGTCCTTTTTCATTCCTATCCACCAAAAATTCTTTCTTAAATCCTGATACATCTTATCACTTCCAGGATGCATTGTATACTTAGACTTATGGGCTTCTTCTAATATACGGTGGCATAGGTTTCCTAATTTAGGTATCCATATTCTTTTCTTATGGAATCTCCAAATTCCATCTGTTCCTCGTTCTAATTCCTTAATCATACCTTTCAACTTTTTAGTATCATCCTTGATTACTGATTCTTGTGCTTTTCTAATCTGTTCATTTAAATCTACCTGTAGATTTAATTTAAGAGAACGTACCATTTTTGGCTTTTCATGATACTTTCGACTTAAAGCATCAACCACTACTTTAGCCTTTCCTGCATGATACTGAATATTACAATCTGTAGGTCCACCCGAAGGATCGAGTCAACCTCTATTCCTGTTTTCCAACAAACCCGAGAGTGCTGAATCCAAACGGGTAAGTTAAACCAAGTTACGAACACGTAAGACACAAGATTCAACGATTAACACTCAATGTATTAATGCTATGAAACGGTTACAATGCAGTGTTTACAAATGGTCTCTGTAAACTCTCAGTGTGTGTGTGTTACAGTGTGTTCGCTCTCAAATCTATTCAGACTTGTCTCCTAGTTTGTCTTCTGTTGCTGTATATATATACAGCATGATTGGCGAACCTTCTTCAGCCGACGAAGCTTGTTGACGAACCATTCCATGTGACGAAGGCTTCAACCTTCGTCACTTTTATCTTTGACGAACAATGACACCTTCGCCATCAAGGTCTTCGTCACACAGTAAGCTTCGTCATATATGTTAATGACGAACATTCAATCTTCGTCATATATGATCCACAATCTTCGTCAAACATATGCAGTCTTTGTCAACATGTGAACAATTAATTATATAACAAACAAAATTCACGTTCACATGCAATTCTAGCATATATATGTTATGACAATGACATCATCATGACATCAACATGGTGATGTCATGGTGATGGGAAAGGTTCGCGGCTCTTCGTGCTTCGCGTGTCGATCTCTGGGGCGCACGACGGAGGAATGTCGTGACATCGGGCTTGAGCCGAACCTAACCGAGTTGAACCGAGTCGAACCGAACCGAGTCGCGTCCATATAATATGTATCAACAAACTCCCCCTTGGACGCTACTCGTAAGGTTCGTCATCTCGTGTCTATCATGTCAGAGGATCTTCAAAGTCTTCACGTGTCGCAAGTAGAAAGTGTATCAACAAACTCCCCCTTGGACGCTACTCGTAAGGTTCGTCATTTCGTGTCTATCATGTCGGAGGATCTTCAAAGTCTTCACGTGTCGCATGTAGAAAGTGTATCAACAAACTCCCCTTTTCATATAGGAAGTATGTTAACAAACTCCCCCTTAACATAAACTCTCCCTTGAGTTATGCTCGTGAATCTTTTGATCTTCAATTCTTTAGATCCTTGTGGTGTTGACTGATTGGTCAGCGGCAACTCGATCATCTTTATCATTTGAGTGCTTTCACGTCGTGTCTTCATTCCGAAGCTTTTCATCTAACACGTTCTCTTCGCCTTTAGCATCTGCACATGCAAGAAATCTAAACGCGTAATAAGAACAACTGCTTGGAATATAGTTAACATAAACAAATGACACATATGAGACCAATTTTCATTCAACTACCGTCCGACAATTTAGTTTGCAAAGTTAACATATTTTTCAATTTTGATTATTAACTTTCAAAACTTGCAAACTCTGACCGTTTATGAAGATTCAGTCGTTTTGGTTTTCAATCAGATTTCAGGTAACGAAGATTCGAGTTCCAACATCGGTTAATCAAAACTAAAGCAGGAATAAAATCTTTTTGACTTTTATAAAGTTTAAATTAAAACATACCTAAAATCTTTTTGGTATTTTGAATATTTCAAACTTAAAGACTGAAAGCAGTAAATAAATATATACAGAGTTGCAGAAACTAAGAAAAGTAAATATATACAAACATTCTTTTTGCGAGTTTCGAGGGTAAGAGAATCATATCAGTGTACGGTCACGTCAAAACACTCTTGTTGTTCATTTTGTTAACAATTAGATAAACATCCTATAACGATTATCGGTATTGTTATCCACATAAGCTCAACTTATCATATGTAATCATGCGAGGGGATACGTTAAGGTATGATTTATACTTACCAACCGGTGTTCATCCACATCACGACACATTCCCGTATCAAGGTATGCACGAGGATTTCATCTTACTGGTGAGTATACCATTTATCATCTGTTTGATCGTATATGAAAATGTGAGAAACTCACTTATTTTGATTTGAAAACAAGCCCTATGTGATAGAATCACTTATTGATGAGGAACTTGATTTTCATATGCATGAGGGCACAGGAGCAAGTCCGTGAACAGGTCAGTACTTTCGTACAGCAAAGAGACGAACTTGACTCCCGGATAAATGTGATATATTATCACTTATTTTTGTGGACATGTGATTGTTGATCACTTATTGAGGTCGTAAGTAGTATGTACACGTATGTATGATATCATGGAAGATCTAGACTTCGTCTCCGTTTATTTCGATAAAAGAAACAACCATGATACCCAGATGATAAACAGCATAAAGACCACATGTCGCAACCCTCGATCCCTTATCTGTCCCGGGAACGGGCGGACGCGAACTCAGAATTTTGGTGGTATCAGGTTGGTTAATTTGGCAGCGGAAATTACATCAGGACCGTAGTTAGGAAATGTTTATCAGAGTAAAACCACCATATTTGATATTAATAATCACATGGGTAAAACCCAAGTTTCTTATTACAATACATTTATAGGGATAAACCCTATTTTATTGAATTTAAAACATCGTTTATTAGGTAACTTTTATAGCCACATTTTTCCCAAGCCTTCAGTGCTCTCCAGCTGGCTTTTTACTAATTGGCTGTCACATTGTGTTACCTGAAACGCGTTTTAAAAACATTTGTCAGTGGGAAATAATGGTGAGTGAATCCCAGTTTAATCAAGAAACATTTTATTAATTAAAACAGTATTGAGAGCGATCACATTGTTTATTTCTACACAATTACTCATTCATTACTGTCAATCCTGACATGCGGGTCATATTACACATTGGCTAACTCGTTGTCCAATGGCAACGTACTGTCATCCCGACTTACTACACGCAGTAGTAAATTTTGTATACAAAACCCCAACATACCGGCAGTAATTGAAGAACTACAAAGACTCAATCACCGCTTAATCACATTGTAAAATAATTAAGGTTTTGTAAAACATTCCAAAAAGGTTAACAAAAAGAGGATAATCTATAATTTACACAAATGTACATAGGTTAATATCATAACCCTTTGAAAATATTAATGATACCCTCCTCGAGACGGCATTCCAACAACTACGTCGGGCAGAACCACGACAGTTGTTACGGAACCCTAAATCAATCGGGCATCGTATCTATTACGAAACTGGGGTTATAATACTTACAACGGAGTAAAACCTCGCTAATTAGGGGGTATAATACCAACTTTCTATGCCTATTATTTCATAATTTGAGATACAGAAATGTTTATAAGCGAATTGAGTTGAAGCCCGAGGCCTCCTTTATATAGTTGCTGATCTTGACTCTCACGCGGCCCGCGTAAAAGATAAGCGGGGCTTACGCGGCCCGCGTACTAGCCCGGGTAGGGTTTAGGTGATCCGGGTCATCGCCTAGCTTAGCCACGATGATGACACGTGTCATCACCGGGCTGCGCCACAATTTGGAACACTCGCGGCCCGCGTAAAGTTAAGGTGGGTTCTACGCGGCCCGCCTCAACTTAACTTTCAGATTTTTATTTATTTTTAATATTATTTAATATATTTGAGGCCCGTTTTCGCGTATGGGGTGTATTTTGGGACATATCGGGATATTCTAAAATATATTAGGGTGTCGTATAAATTATCGAGAGTGTCGGTTTATTGAGGATTGTTACATTCTCCCCACCTTGTTTTAGAACTCGTCCTCGAGATCTACTGGAACAATTGCGGATATTTTCGTTGCATTTCAGATTCAAGCTCCCATGTATATTCAGGTCCTCTTTTGGAGTCCCACTTCACTTTGACCAGAACTAGTCTCTTATGCTTGAGGTTCTTGACTTTCCTGTCTTCAATCAGTAGAGGCCTTTCTACAAACTTGAGTTGTTCATTTACCTCTATATCTTTAAGAGGTACTATCACTGATTCATCAGCTAAGCACTTTTTGAGATTAGATACATGAAATACATCATGTATTCCTGCCATTTCTTCTGGCAGTTTTAGCTGATAGGTTACAGGTCCTATTCTTCTAATAATCTCAAAAGGTCCAACATACCTGGGACTTAGCTTTCCCCTTTTTATGAATCTTACTATTCCTTTCCAAGGAGAAACCTTCAATAATACTTTGTCCCCTACTTGAAATTCCAAGGGTTTACGTCGGTTATCTGCATAGCTCTTTTGTCGATCACGTGCTGCTTTGAGTCGTTCATTGACTTGAATGATCTTATCGGTTGTTTCTTGTACTATCTCAGGTCCAGATAGTTGCTTTTCCCCAATTTCTTCCCAACAGACTGGGGTTCGGCACTTTCGTCCATAAAGTGCTTCGAATGGTGCAGCATTGATACTTGTGTGATAACTATTATTATAAGAAAATTCTATTAAAGGTAAGTGATCATCCCAATTACCTCCAAAGTCAATTACACAAGCTCTAAGCATGTCCTCCATTGTCTGAATTGTCCTTTCACTTTGTCCATCTGTTTGAGGGTGATAAGCCGTGCTCAAATTTAACTTGGTTCCCATTGCCTTTTAGAAACTTGACCAAAAATGAGAGGTGAATCGGCTAGCCCTATCAAAAATAATTGATAAATGAATTCCATGTAAAGAAACAATTTCATTTACATATAACTTAGCTAATTGTTCCATACTGAAAGTTTCCTTCATTGGTAGGAAATGAGCTGACTTGGTTAGCCTATCTACAATCACCCAGATTGTATCATTTCCTTTCTTTGTTTTGGGTAATTTAGTAACAAAATCCAATGTTATTAATTCCCATTTCCACACTGGCATTTCTAACTGTTGTAGAAATCCTGAGGGTTTCTGGTGTTTAGCTTTGACTTGAGAACAAGTTAAACATGTAGAAATATAGGCTGCTATGTCCTTCTTCATTCCTATCCACCAGAAATTTTTCCTTAAATCCTGGTACATTTTATCATTTCCTGGGTGCATCGTATACTTAGACTTATGGGCTTCTTCTAATATACGATGACGTAGGTTTCCTAATTTAGGTATCCACATTCTCTTTGTATGGAATCTCTAAATTCCATCTGTTCCTTGTTCTAATTCTTTTAGCATACCTTTTAGCTTTTCAGTATCTTCCTTGATTACTGATTCTTGTGCTTCTCTTATTTGATCATTTAAATCTACTTGCAGATTTAATTTAAGAGAACGTACCCTTTTTGACTTTTCATGATATTTTCGGCTTAAAGCATCTGCCACAACATTTGCTTTTCCTTCATGATACTGGATATCACAATCATAATCACTAAGCATCTCCATCCAGCGTCTTTGTCTCATATTCAACTCCTTTTGTTTGAAAATATACCTTAAACTCTTATGATCAGTGAATATGGTAAACTTACTACCAAAAAGGTAATGTCTCCAAATCATAAGAGCAAAAATTATAGCTCCTAATTCTAAATCATGTGTTGAATAATTCTCTTCACGATTCTTAAGTTGTCTAGATGCGTAAGCTATAACCTTTTTACGTTGCAGTAATACACATCCATAACCTAATTTAGAAGCGTCACAATATACTATAAAATCTTCAGTTCATTCTGGTAACGCTAATATGGGTGTATGGGTTAATTTATGCTTAAGGATTTTAAATGCTTCTTCTTGTTTTAATCCCCATTCAAACTTAACAGATTTACAGGTTAGCTTAGTTAAAGGAATGACTATTCTAGAAAAATCTCGAATAAACCTTCTATAATAACCGGCCAATCCTAGGAAACTTCTAACCTCAGTTGGTGACTCAGGGGTTATCCATTTAGTAATTGCCTCGATCTTTGTTGGATCCACATGAATTCCTTCATGATTAACTAAATGTCCAATAAATTGTACCTGTTCTAACCAAAATTCGCACTTAGAAAATTTAGCATAAAGCTTTTCCTTTCCTAAAAGATTTAAAAGTACATGCTTTGCATGATCCTCTTTATTCTTAGAGTAAATGAGAATATCATCTATGAAGACGATTATGAATTTATCCAAATATGGCTTACATATTCGGTTCATCATATCCATAAATGCAGCTGGGGCATTGGTTAAACCAAATGGCATGACAGTAAATTCATAATGACCATACCTCGTTCTAAATGCGGTTTTAGGAATATCCTCTTCCTGTACCTTTAATTGATGATATCCTGACCTTAAATCGATTTTAGAGAAAAATCGAGCTCCTTGTAGTTGATCAAACAGATCATCGATTCTCGGTAATGGGTACCGATTCTTAATCGTAACCTTGTTTAATTCACGGTAGTCAATGCACATACGCAGCGATCCGTTCTTCTTTTTAACAAATAGTATTGGCGCTCCCCATGGCGACGAACTTGGCTGTATAAATCCTTTCTCTAACAATTCATCCAATTGTTTCTTCAGTTCCTGCATTTCAGCGGGTGCCAAACAATAGGGTGCTTTGGCAATCGGTGATGTTCCTGGTATTAAATGGATTCTGAATTCAACTTCCCTATCTGGAGGTTGCCCTGGCAATTCTTCTGGAAATATATCTGAAAACTGAGATATTACTGGAATATCTTTTAAATCCTTTCCTTTAGTGTTAGTGATTATGGAAATCAAATACACTAATGATCCTTTTCTTATGTAACTTGCAGTTTTCATCACAGAGATGAATTTTGTAGTTCTAGATGGTTTATCTCCTTTAATTGTGATCGTTTTACCTTTTGGTGAATTTATTTGAATTGACTTTTGATCACATAAAATACTGGCTTTATTAGCTATTAACCAATCCATTCCTAAAACAACATCGAATCCTGCCAGATTCACGGGATAAAGATTTGCAATAAATTTCTGATTTAAAATTTCTATGCTTGCTCCCTGCAAGATTTCAGAAATCCTAACAGATTCTCCATTAGCTGTCTCTACTAAGCATTCTTGTGGTAGTTTAGTTAATGATTGATTTAGGAATGTTCAAAATAATGTATTAATAAAACTTTGGTTAGCACCAGCGTCAAATAATACTTTAGCAAAAATATCATTAACTAAAAACGTACCAGTGATGACATCTGGAATCATCTTAGCTTCATCTGCAGTTAGAACAAATGCTCTAGCATTTTGAGTATTCTTGTTGTTCGTAGCTGGAGCTAATTTCGGGCAATTAAGCTTGATATGACCTTGTTCTCCGCAGTTGTAACATATCCTGTTGTTAACTTTCTTCCTGCAGTTTTCTTCCTTGTGTCCCGATATTTTGCAAAAGTTACAGTATATAGAGCATTTTCCTGAATGCTTTTTTTGCAATTCTTACAATAAGGTGTAGAGGTAGAACCTATATTTTTCCCACGATTAAAATTTCCAGAATGAAATTCTTGTGTGAGTTTCTGGGTTAGGTTCCTCCTTTGATCCTCCTCTCGGGTACGAACTAATTCATCTGTCAAGGTATTTGCTAGTTCTACAACTTATTCTATAGTTTGAGGTCTAGCTGCCTTGACTACGTGTCTTATCTCTCCAATTAATCCCCAGATATAACGGGAGATTAACACTGGTTCAGGTGAAGCAAAAGTTGGCACTATTCTAGCATATTCGAAGAATATTTTAGTGTGTCCCTTACTATCCACACCAGTCATTCTGAGGTTTAGGAATTTGTTTGCTATCTGTTCCTTCTCATTGGGTGGGCATAATTTCCTTTCTACTTTGTTCTTAAATTCTTCCCATTCCATATTGTAAGTTCTATCACTTCCTCTTGATTGGAGGATAGTGTTCCACCATTCTAGTGCTGAATTCTTAAACAGATTAGAAGCAAACAATATCTTATCTTCTTCAGCACATTTGCTTATCCTTAAGACTGCCTCAGTTTTCTCTATCCAGCGTAGGGTTGCAATGGCCCATTCGTTGCCCGAGAATTCCATTGGTTTACAAGACCAGAATTCTTTATAAGAACAACCGTAAGACACGGTTTTTCTCCTTTTGGGAATGGGCATTTGAAGTACAGGTCCATTGTTCACGCTGTTTTAGGGTTCAATTGGTCGCTTACTGCTATGCTTATTTTTATTATTCGCTTCTTGAATCGTTTGAATAATAAATGGCATTACATCTATGATTCCTTGTGCCACTATATGTTGAACAGCACTATTATCCATTTGGTTTCCATTGTTATTGATGCTTGGATTCTCATTAACCATGTTAATGTTACTCTGGTTATCATTATTCAGATTTCCTTGATTTCCGTCATTGGCCATCTGAATTTTAAACATTTACCCCATATTAATATCACAAGATAATATTTAATATAGTTAATCACATGATACGTAATCTAGCAAAAAACGTAGATCATTGCTACTTTTACTCTATTTCCATATACTATTATGCATAAATTACACACTAGTACTGAAATAAAAATTACAATACCAACAGAAATAGAATCACACTAATAGTAATATGCATCCGTACATACATATTTTATTTTATTTTTATTTTATTATATTATATTATTATTACTATTACCGTTTCCTCTATCACATCACGGATAAGGATTTATCCAAAAATTCATATTGCGCTCATCGTATTTCCATACGAGACGCTCTCCCACCTGTCGCATTCTCTCACTGCTTTCTAAAATTTCCTCCCCAAAAGTCCTAAGTTCTTGGATGTTTTCTGCACTCATTTAGGGTGCAGTTTCTAGGACTGGGTTCGGAATCTGGGGTGCGGGTTCCTGATATGGGGGTGAAAGTGCCTGAAATCGGTAAGGATCTTCTAAGATCTCCCTAATATATTCATCGTGGTAATAGGGATCTAAAGGGTCCATACCTGGGTAGGCTCCTATGTTCTGTATGGGTGTGTCTTCATGTATCGGGTAACGTTGCACAAAGTCCCTATTATCGTCCCACCAGGGGTCGTAATTTGGGTCTAGGGGTTTTGGTGCAGGTACCCTAGGGATTTCCTCTGGGTTGAAGTCATGCATCTCCACTTGGTTTTCAGGGTTTTCTATCTCCATGGGTTGGTCTGGGATTAGTGGTTGTGGGGCTACTAGTTGTTCTAGACTTGGGTCAACAGCAGTTGTAGCTAGGATATGAAAATTAGCTAGGCTTCTATTAAGCATATCCTGTGTATGGGCATCTGACTTTCGCTTAGCGGCTGCTAAAACTCTTTGCTGTTGCAACTTTCGCATTCTTTTCCTACGTGCAAAGGCTTCCTTACTGAACCATCCTCGTTTCTTATAAGGGAATGGCTCTTCTGACTGAGCTTTAAAGGCAAACATCCCTTCTTCCTGATCAGCAGAATACCCAGAAAGGGCAGGCTGTGAAGAGGTATCTTCACTCCTAGGTGAATCAGACAACTGACAACTTATGTCTGAGGGTCCTTGATCACTCATACTGTAAACTAACAAATAGTCAAATAACACATAACAAATAAATACAGTTATGCACGTATTTTCGTAATTTATTTCCTAACACAAAATTTAGAATTTAAGTGTCAGCAGAACACTTCTTTGGCTCAGACCAGTGGCTAGGCTCTGATACCACCTTCTGTCGCAACCCCCGATCCCTTATCTGTCCCGGGAATGGGCGGACGCGAACTCAGAATTTTGGTGGTATCAGGTTGGTTAATTTGGCAGCGGAAATTACATCAGGACCATAGTTAGGAAATATTTATCAGAGTAAAACCACCATATTTGATATTAATAATCACATGGGTAAAACCCAAGTTTCTTATTACAATACATTTATAGGGATAAACCCTATTTTATTGAATTTAAAACATCGTTTATTAGGTAACTTTTATAGCCACATTTTTCCTAAGCCTTCAGTGCTCTCCAGCTGGCTTTTTACTAATTGGCTGTCACATTGTGTTACCTGAAACGCGTTTTAAAAAACATTTGTCAGTGGGAAATACTGGTGAGTGAATCCCAGTTTAATCAAGAAACATTTTATTAATTAAAACAGTATTGAGAGCGATCACATTGTTTATTTCTACACAATTACTCATTCAGTACTGTCAATCCTGACTTGCGGGTCATATTACACATTGGCTAACTCGTTGTCCAATGGTAACGTACTGTCATCCCAACTTACTACACGCAGTAGTAAATTTTGTATACAAAACCCCAACATACCGGCAGTAATTGAAGAACTACAAAGACTCAATCACCGCTTAATCACATTGTAAAATAATTAAGGTTTTGTAAAACATTCCAAAAAGATTAACAAAAAGAGGATAAACTCACATTGCTATCTTAGACTTCGTGTAAGGGTTTCCTGGGAATAATCTATAATTTACACAAATGTACATAGGTTAATATCATAACCCTTTGAAAATATTAATGATACCCTCCCCGAGACGGCATTCCAACAACTACGTCGGGCAGAACCACGACAGTTGTTACGGAACCCTAAATCAATCAGGCATTGTATCTATTACGAAACTGGGGTTATAATACTTACAACGGAGCATAAACTCGCTAATTAGGGGGTATAATACCAGCTTTCTATGCCTATTATTTCATAACCTCGCTAATTCGGGGGTATAATACCAGCTTTCTATGCCTATTATTTCAGAATTTGAGATACAGAAACGTTTGTGAGCGAATTGAGTTGAAGCCCGAGGCCTCCTTTATATAGTTGCTGCTCTTGACTCTCACGCGGCCTGCGTAAAAGATAAGCGGGGCTTACGCGGCCCGCGTACTAGCCCGGGTAGGGTTTAGGTGATCCGGGTCATCGCCTAGCTTAGCCACGATGAAGACACGTGTCATCACCGGGCTGCGCCACAATTTGGAACACTCGCTGCCCGCGTAAGGTTGATCTGGGTTCTACGCGGCCCGCCTCAACTTAACTTTCAGATTTTTATTTATTTTTAATATTATTTAATATATTTGAGGCCCGTTTTCGCGTATGGGGTGTATTTTGGGACATATCGGGATATTCTAAAATATATTAGGGTGTCGTATAAATTATCGAGAGTGTCGGTTTATTGAGGATTGTTACACCACATATCTCAGAACCTCGGCAATCTCTCAAACGAAATTTCGATACTAAGACCATATGCCAATGAGTGGTTCCCACCTGGTCTTCAGTCGATTTAGGTTTATATCACCCTGCACACTTTAATATGATTGTGAGTCTACCGATACATCTGATATAGAGCTGCTTAACATTTTTCATTTTGCATTTCAGTTTAAAAAGGTTTCAACAAACCACTGATGTACTATCATTTTCTCTTTTGCTCGCAAGGAAACTCATTTTTGTTTTTCTATAGTTTTTGAGTTTTTGAAATTTTTCGATGTTTTTGAATTTTTCAAATTTGGATTTACTCCCCCTAAAATCAACAAACTTACAATAATTTTAAAAACACAAAGATATTTACAAAAACGATTTTCCGATGCGGATTACTCTTACTTGACCTTAATGCCGTTTACCAATAATAAAAAGTCAAATCTTGATTTATAAAATGCTTTGGTAAAAACGTCGGCACGTTGGTCATCGGTATAGACCTTAACAACATCGATTAGCCTTTTATCAAAGCAATCACGTATGAAGTGATACTTAATTTCGATGTGTTTGGTCTTTGAATGCTGCACAAGATTTCTGGTGATAGATAAAGCAGCAGAATTATCGACTAAAATAGGAGTAGTTAGGAATTCAAAACCGTAATCGCGCATTTGCTGTTGTATCCACAGGACTTGGGAGCAACAACTTGAGGCAGCAATGTATTCAGCTTCACAAGTTGATGTAGCGACACAAGTCTGCTTCTTGCACTGCCTTGTTACGAGGCGATTTCCTAAAAACTGGCATCCAGCCGTTGTGGATTTGTCGTCGATTTTGCATCCGCCAAAATCAGAATCACTGAAAGCGATCAAGTCAAAGCTATTATCCTTAGGGTACCATAGACCGGTGTCAGGGCAACCCTTCAAATAACGAAAAATCCTTTTTACAGCTGCAAGATGTGAGGCCTTCGGGTTCACTTGATATTTGGCTAGCAGGCATGTTGCATACATTATATATGGTCTTGATGCTATGAGGTACATAAGGGATCCAATCATCGCGCGGTAGTATGAAAAGCTAACGAGTTCACCTTTCAAGTCTGGATTGATTCCGTGATTTTGTTGCAGTGGGGTACCAATGGGCGATGTGTCGAACATCTGGAATCGGTTCAGAATGTCTTGAACATACTTAGTCTGATGGATGAAAATCCCAGACTTCGTTTGTTACACTTGCAAGCCCAAAAAGAAAGTCATCTCCCCCATAGCGCTAATCTCGAATTTATCCTGCATTACATGCTCGAAATCCCTACACATAACATTGTTAGTAGAACCAAATATAATATCATCCACATATACCTGTACCAGTAGAAGATCTCCATCTTGTTCTTTTATGAAGAGAGTACAATCGATAAGACCTCTGCGAAATCCATTTTCCAACAGATAATTAGATAAGGTTGTGTACCAAGCTCGCGGTGCTTGATGTAGACCATAGAGAGCTTTGTTCAGCAACCAAACCCGATCGGGATGGATAGGATCTTCAAAACCTGGAGGCTGTTCAACATACACCTCTTCTTCGACTAGACCATGTAAGAATGCACTTTTGACGTCCATCTGGTAAACTTTGAATCCTTTGAATGAGGCATAAGCCAGAAAGATTCGAATTGCTTCCAGACGTGCAACAGGTGCATACACTTCGTTGTAGTCTATACCTTCAATCTGACGAAAACCTTGAACGACCAATCTTGCTTTGTTTCGAATAACGATTCCATGGTTGTCCTTTTTGCATTTATACACCCAACGGGTACCAATCTTCTTGTAATCAGCAGGTTTCTCTACGAGCTTCCAGACACCAAGTTTCTGGAATTGTTGCAGTTCTTCCTGCATTGCTTCAACCCAAGAGTTATCTTTCAAAGCTTCTTTCCAAGTTCTTGGCTCTTCCTGTGAGACATAACACGCGAAAGACCAATCGTTTTGTTGACCAGATTCTCAAATTGCCGCATACAAGCCTGCGTTGTTGTTGTTTCGCAACATGTTTCTTGTTTGAATGCCACTCTGTACATTACCGATGATGTTTTACTGAGGATGGGTATTGTGAATCCTTGTTTCTGGATTATCTTGAACTGGAATATTTGTACCAGATTGTTGAGATTGAGATCAACAACTAATTCAATACCCGGAACTGACGAAGAGGATGATGCAGTAGCTTCAGCTGTTTTAGGGTTATCAACTAGAGTTGTAGCTTCCGAAGTACCTTGTACAGCTATTGTAGGAGCTTCTTGATCTGCATCTAGAAATTCTTCATCCTCTGAAGATTCGTTCAGTTCGGTTGCATCATGAAAATCCTCATTGTCGAGAGCAGTATTGTTCACTGAAGATGGTTCTTGATTGACAATAATTGGACGAACTAACGTTGATTCTGTTGCGTTGTCACTCTCGAAAAACATCCTTGCCGCAACATTTTCTTCAACTGCTTCAACATTGATCGAATTGAAAAAGTCATCGTACTCAAACATCCATGGTTGACCTGGATTTTTGACTGGTAAAGTGTGTCTTTGTACTCTGACTTCAGACCATTCCTCAACCCTTTTAGTCTCTAGATTCCAGACTCTTAAGTTCGGGGTGGCATAACCAAGAAAGTGAGCTTCAATCCAGGTTGAAGAACTCGCTAGTCGCTAGTTGGCCGGTGAGGTGGGGACTAGCGACTACTCGGGATTACTCAGAATTACTCGGGATTAATCGGATCGGAAATTTTATATGTAAATTTTATTATTTTTATAAATATGTATATATATACTCACACATCCATATCAATATAATACTTAAAAAGGTAAAAGTAGTTCAAAATACAAACTAAAATTACATATAAGTCATAACATAACAAGTCTCAATACTTAAAATTCAAACATTAACAAATAGCTCAAATGTAATCGTCATCTCCGTAGTGTTTAATGATTTCGACACCATCCGACTCATATTCAATCTCCCCGTCTACTTCATCCTCTTTCTCCGACTCAAATTCTTTGTCATATTAGAGTAAGAGATAAGGAAAATGGGCTAAAGTTGTAATCTTGTGCCTGTTTTGTAAGGATTTCAAATGGGCCGACTTGGGCGACTTGGGCCGACTAGGGCCGACTAGGGCGGCTTGGACCGGCTTTGACCGACTAGCGATTTTTTGACTGATTAGTGAAAAAATACTCAGTAGGAGGCCGACTAGCGACTAGTCGGCGATTAATCGCCGAGTAATCGCGATTTTTGCAACACTGCCTTCAATAGCTTTTGCCCCAAACTTTCCATTAGGATCGATCATTGTGCAAGGAGCTCCAAACGGTTCAAGATATGACAAATCTGGTTTCCATTTTTGAAGAAGCTCAAAGCAGGTCTTGTTGTGTCTTTTGACTGTAAGGACTCGGTTCAATGTATAACAAGCAGAGGACACAGCTTCAGTCCAGAAGGGAATCGACTATTGTGACTCTACCAACATCGTCCTAGCAGTCTCGATCAATGTACGGTTTTTACGTTCAGCGACGCCGTTCTGTTGAGGAGTGTAAGCCGCACTAAATTCGTGAAGAATACCTTTTGATGTGCAAAACTCCGCCATAGCATGATTTTTAAATTCTGTACCATTGTCGCTGCGTATCCGTCTAACCTTCAACTTATACAAATTCTCAATCTGAATGATCAAGTTTTTTATAATATCGAAAGTTGCACTCTTGTGAGCCATAAACGCCACCCAAGAAAATCTTGAATAATCATCAGTTATCACGAGGCAGTATTGATCATTCCTGATGCTTTTTATGCTTGACAGGACCGAACAAATCCATGTGCAAACATTCAAGAGGAACTGCCACCGTGTTGATCTTCTTTGTCGGATGTCGCTTCTTGGTTTGCTTTCCTTTTTGGCATGAAACACAGACGTCTTGAAGATGGAAATTTTAAAGAAGAACACCATTCACTAATTCATTCGACACCAAATGATTCATCTTCCGTAAGTGAATGTGACCCATACGTCTGTGCCAAGAGATAGAGTCTTTTTCAGTGGCTTTGGAAATAAAACAAGTTGCTTGTGCAGTCGTTGTAATTGCTTGGCTCATATCAAGGACATACAAATCATTTATCCTTGGAGCTGATAAGAGAATCCATTCTTTTGGAATCTTGAAGCCGGGTTTCAGCACGTAACATCCATTTGCATCAAAGTGTACTGAAAACTGTTTATCACAGATTTGTGAAACGCTGAGAAGATTGTGATCAAGTTGTTGCACAAAGTTGATCTTGTCAAAACTTACAACCCCGTTAGATACCATTCCTTCTCCTGTAATATATCCGCCTCTATCTCCAGCAAAAGCAACATAACCTCCTCTAATAGATTTAACGTCGTAGACAAGCTTCATGTCGCCTGTCATGTGCCTGGATGCCCCACTATCAACAATCCAATGACTGTTAAAAGTTCCTCCTGGAACACCCTGCACATGTACTCACATGATTAGTTGGATATGGGGACCCAAGCCTTTGTGGTCTTGGGTCTTCCATTTTCATCAACGTAAGTTACTTGAACTTCTCGATGTTGTGGAAATTGTGATGTTCCCCCTGATTCAGTAACCGTTTTTGGTTTCCAGGTCTATTTTGTTTTACCAGTTTTATTCTTTAAAATATTAACTTCATGATTGTCTGAAGTTTTTGAATTGTCTGATTTGACAGAAACAGATGTTTTGTTAACCACGTCGGTTTTAATCGCTTTTTCAATTTTCTTGACCTGTTGGCGTTTCTGTTTCTTTTCCCTTTCTTTTACAAGACGGGGATCTGGTTTTGATGAAACAGATCGCTTGCGGTCAATTTGGTCACGGGGATCACCAACTTTGGCTTTTAACTTATGAAGATATGGACAATTGCGAATAATATGTCCAAATGTGCCACATGAAAAACATGATCTTCGTTCTACAAACCCCGAAGTATCATGTGATTGTCTTGACGATGAACTTTGTGATCCCGAGGTAATTGGTTTTGAACTGTTTGGTCCATTTCTTTTCAACATTTTAACTTGATTAACATGGTCTAAGTTAGATTTATTGGCAAATGTTTCAAATTTATCCGTTCCCGTTGATTTCACAAAGTTCACTTTCTTGTTATTCTTTTGATTCGGTTCCTTTCGACCTTGAGTCGTTGATTTACCATTTGGTTTGGTATGATTTTGCTGCTTTTTCATTGTTGGTAATTTCTGATTGCCACATTGTTTTCGAACTTCAGCCTTTGGGATAGGAGGACACTGTGTTACCACAACGTGTGATCCTGTCTTTCCCAAGAACTTACTTGTTGAATCCTCAAAAAATTTACTAATTAAAGATTGACTAACATTCTTAATAGGAAAATCTTTGTCAGAGTAGATTTTATCATCACCACCAAGAGTGTACAGCAAATTCACACTCTCTGACTCTTTTGCAGACGTGGACTCGACTAGAGCAGTCTTAGCAGGTTTGCGGGAAGATCACATAGAATATGATTATCAAGAGGTATGTCCTCTTCTTTGATTACCGCATCAGACTGTGCTGAGTCAGTATCATTAGATTCATCATCTGAAAAATCAGCATCCTCAACAATAACCGGAGGATCCTGATTCTGTTCAGCAGAAGACACACTTGTATCTGCTGACACATCCGAATCTGATGGTACTTCCGGTTTGTATCCAAGTCCCGTTGCAAATTCCTCAATGTCTAAAGGAACAGATTCCACATAATAAGTTCTATTCTCCTCATCAGGCATGGCATCATAATTTTGTCTAACAGGTGGTGGACATTTCTTATATCCAATGCACGTGACATCCCTTTTCTCTTTTTGTGTGTCAATGATGTGATCCAGCACGTATCTAGAGTTTGAATAACTGTCTAGCTTAAGCCGGATCGCCTCACTTTCACACTTTGTACAGGCTAACTCTTTTTGCATGATTTCAAGACGATTGATATAAAGGTTTATGTCAGTTTGTTTTCTTGAAACCATTTTTGTCAGTTCGGTTTTATCTTTTCTTAAATTTGCAACCACCGTTTTAAACTCCTTTTCATGGTTTTCATAAAACATGTTAGCCTCTTTGCATTTCGAAAGATCCACTATCAACTTTTGATTGTGCATATTTTTCACTTCAAATTTGTTTTGCAAAGGCTCATGTTTGCTTTGAAAATCACACCACTTAGTATCAAAAGAAACATGTTTGTTTTGCAAGTCAGACAATTCAACATTTAAAGCATCATGTTTGCTTTGCAACTCAGACATATTAGCATCTAAATCAGCACATTTAACACTTAAGCTAGCACAATTATCACAATTAACAACAATTGGTTCATCGACACATACTTGGCTTGATGAACTGCTGCCATTCGCCATAAAGGCTGAATGAAGAGAAGAAGAAGAATAAGCAGCTTGATCCACCTGAATAGATCTTCTATCATTCCTTGCAGCAACTTCTCCTAACAATTCTTCGATATCTGCATCGATTCTCCCACTAGATACATCATCAGAATAATCTTCTCCTGAGTTTGATATTTCCTCATCTGAACTCCTTGAATCACCAGAACTATCTTCATCTGAAGATTCACCACCACTGGTGGAAGATTCTCCACCACTGGCGTGCTTCAAATCCTTAGCAGTTTCAGCAAAACAAGCTGCTCCTCCCTGATCACCAATGCCTAATTGCATTGACCAGTCGCAACCTTCATCTATTTGCACCACAAGAGCTTGATTGGTGTTCGATGGTCCTGCTTGATTGTTTGCAAGGACCAAGGTGCGATCGTCATTCCTGGTTTGATTCTGATTCTGTTGGTTGCCTTGACCTCTGAAAGGATTTTGGTTCCCATGCTGAGCTGGCTTTGTGAATTCACGCTTGAAATGACCACGTTCACCACAGTTAAAGCACTTAACAGACTGCTTGTCAAATCCATACTTGGTATCTTTCTTGCTTTCTAAGCTGGTTCGACCCGTCCATTCCATGAAGTCTTTAGCCCGCCTAACAGCACTAGCGAAAGCCCATTTGATGTCCATCATATCCATGTCCATCATATCCATCTCTTCTTTATCGATCTGCTGATAATCTTCTTGAGTTAGATTGATATTTCCGATCTGCCCTGCAATCAACCCACAATAAGAGCTCACCAATGTGTTTAGTATCTCCATATGATCTTTAGCTACTTCAACGCTAACTTTGGAGAAGTTTGACGTGTCAAGCCGTACTGTATTTGAATTTGATGGCTGACCAGCAGATGATGTGCTTCCATAACAAGCTTGTTGTTGAACATGAAGTGGATTTCCATACAAATCAGTTGTTGGAGCTGGCTTTACAGGAACTTGTATCGGATTGCCATACAAATCTGTGCTTGTAACAAATGCCGTTTGAAGTGGAGCATGTGAAGCAGGTCTTGCAGAAGTGCTAGAAGTTCCATAATACATATCAGGATTATGTCGCACTGGTATTGCAGAAGTGCTAGAAGTTCCATAATACATATCAGGATTTTGTCGCACTGGAACCCTTTTTGACTTTAGGGTTTCTTCCTGATCTTTGTTCTCCAAGAGCTGACTGAAGTCATTGATGTTTGTCGTAGCCAATGTGCCATTGTATTTCAGGATTTCCAAGAAGCCATTCCATTGAGGTGGAAATGCATCGGCAAACTTTGTGACTACCTCTGCTGGAGTTGTTACTACCGCATAATTACTCAATTCAGCCAGCAAGTGATGAAATCGACTTGTCATATCTCCCAAAGATTCATTTTCCATACAAGTGAAACCATCAAACTCCTTTTTAAGTAAATCATGTCGTAATTGACGTGACTTTTCATTTCCTAGACCTCTTGTCTTCAATGCATCCCATAATTGCTTTGACGTCTTGAAGCTGACAAACTGATGATATATATCCTTGCTCAACGCCTGAGTTAGAATAACATATGCTTTCTTTTCTAAATCATATGCCTTTTTCTCGTCTTCCGTAAAATCTGCATATGTCGCGGCAGTTGAAGCGGCAACCTCAAGAGCTTGATCGTAATCTGTAATAAAACATAACCACAATTCCGTGTTTTGCCCAAGGACATACGTATGAAATCTACCTACCCATCTAGGATATTCGTTTATGTGCATCAGTTTCGGTGGTCGATTTAGACTTCCGGTCTCGCTTTCGCTTAGGAGTATACTTTGAATACTTGGAGTTTGATTTGAAACAAACGCCCATTGACCTGTCGACATAGGATTCGCTTGTGAAGATGCAGGTGCGGGAGATTCGGCCCATGATGGCGACAAACGCGTGTTTGTATACTTACTTTTCGTATTAGATGCGGGTGCGGGAGATTCGGCCCATGATGGAGATAAACGCGTGTTTATATACTTGCTCTCCGTATTAGATGCGGGTGCGGGAGATTCGGCCCATGATGGAGATAAACGCGTGTTTATATACTTTCTCTCTGCAGTTGACGGAGTACCCCACCAATTCGGATTCATTTCGAATATATAATGAAGAGTACCTGGTTAAAACAATCAAATCAAACAGTTAAATATGATTTTGAAAGCTTCTGTTAAAAAGATATCAAGTGAATGTCGACGAAGGTTAGGTATTATTCAATGAAGATTCATTGAGTAGAAGGTGACGAAGGTTAGGAGGTTCGTCGAGTGGTAGAGTCGACGAAGGTTTAAAGGTTCGGCAAAGGTAGTTATGACGAAGGTTTATGAGAGTTCGTCAAAGGAAGTGTCGATGAAATTGGAGGTAACGAAGGTTAACTGATGGAGGTTACTGTTTGACAAAGGTTAAATGATAAAGGTTGTTTGACAAAGGTTAACTGTTCATCGTAGGAAGGTTCGTCCAATAGAGTTCGCCAAAGATTCCTTTTGACGAAGGTTTAAGTTTGGTTGATGATAAGCTTTGTTGACAAAATGGTACAGACAGTGAAGATATTTTTCAACAAATAAAATAAAATCTCTGACAAAGAAGGTTCCTTTGCCAACCCACCTTACTTTTGCACCTCTTTTTCAACTTTTCATCATTTCAATGGTCAAATAATTCAAACAAACATATTATAATCAACAATAATTCAGATAACACTTCTTCAAATATTCAAACACACAACCCAGAAACTTATGAACATATGAAGAATAATGATGAACAATATGAAGAACACCAACAGTTTCCGATGAGTTTTTGAGTTTACCGGCCACCGGAAAATTTTCCGAACACAATTTTGCAATAAATGTTCAATAAAAATCCTTTCTTAACATGTATAAATGAAAACTAACAAGATTTTACAAGAACAATCAGCAAAAACACAAGATTTTCAAAGATTTAAAACTGATTTTTCTGAAAATATAAACTTTCTGTTTAAAAAATCAAGAACAAATCTGGAAACACATGAAAATCTACTTGGTTTTAACAAGGGATCGAGCCAATGCTCTGATACCAATTGTAGGTCCACCCGGAGGATCAAGTCAACCTCTATTCCTGTTTTCCGACGAACCCGAGAGTGCGGAATCCAAACGGGTAAGTTAAACCAAGTTACGAACACGTAAGACACAAGATTCAACGATTAACACTCAATGTATTAATGCTATGAAACGGTTACAATGCGGTGTTTACAAATGGTCTCTGTAAACTCTCAGTGTGTGTGTGTTACAGTGTGTTCGCTCTCAAATCTATTCAGACTTGTCTCCCAGTTTGTCTTCTGTTGTTGTATATATATACAGCATGATTGGCGAACCTTCTTCAGCCGACGAAGCTTGTTGACGAACCATTCCATGTGACGAAGGCTTCAACCTTCGTCACTTTTATCTTTGACGAACAATGGAACCTTCGCCATCAAGGTCTTCGTCACACAGTAAGCTTCGTCATATATGTTAATGACGAACATTCAATCTTCGTCATATATGATCCACAATCTTCGTCAAACATATGCAGTCTTTGTCAACACGTGAACAATTAATTATATAACAAACAAAATTCACGTTCACATGCAATTCTAGCATATATATGTTGTCTTATGACAATGACATCAACATGGTGATGTGGCGACGGGAAACGTTCGCGGCTCTTCGTGCTTCGCATGTCGATCTCTGGGGCGCACGACGGAGGAATGTCGTGACATCGGGCTTGAGCCGAACCTAACCAAGTTGAACCGAGTCGAACCGAACCGAGTCGCGTCCACATAATATGTATCAACACAATCATAATCACTAAGTATCTCCATCCAGCGTCTTTGCCTCATATTCAACTCTTTTTGCCCAAAAACATACCTTAAACTCTTATGGTCTGTGAAAATGGTAAACTTACTACCGTAAAGGTAATGTCTCCAAATCTTAAGAGCAAAAATTATGGCTCCTAACTCTAAATCATGGGTTGAATAATTCTCTTCATGATTCTTAAGTTGTCTGGATGCGTAAGCTATAACCTTTTGGCGTTGCATCAATACACATCCATAACCTAACTTAGAAGCGTCACAATAGACTACAAAGTCTTCGGTTCTTTCTGGTAACGCTAGTATGGGTGCATGGGTTAGTCTTTGCTTAAGAATTTTAAAGGCTTATTCTTGTTATGGTCCCCATTCAAACTTAATGGGTTTACAGGTTAGCTTAGTCAAGGGAATGGTTATTCTAGAAAAATCTCGAATAAATCTTCTATAATAACCGGCCAACCTAAGAAACTTCTAACCTCAGTTGGTGACTTAGGGGTTTTCCATTTGGTAATTGCCTCGATCTTGGTGGGATCCACATGAATTCCTTCATGATCGACTAAATGTCCAAGAAACTGTACCTGTTCTAACCAGAATTCACACTTCGAAAACTTAGTATAAAGCTTTTCTTTTCTTAATAAACTTAGAAGTGCGTGCAAATGCTTTGCATGTTCCTCTTTACTCTTAGAGTAAATGGGAATATCAGCTATAAAGACAATTATGAATTTATCCAAATATGGCTTACATATTCTGTTCATCATGTCCATAAATGCAGCTGGGGCATTGGTTAAACCAAATGGCATGACAGTAAATTCATAATGGCCATACCTTGTTCTAAATGCGGTCTTAGGAATGTCCTCTTCCTGTACCTTTAATTGATGATATCCTGACCGTAAATCGATTTTTGAGAAAAATCGAGCTCCTTGCAATTGATCGAACAGATCATCGATCCTTGCTAATGGATACCGGTTCTTAATCGTGACCTTGTTCAGTTCACGGTAGTCGATGCACATACGCATCGATCCATCTTTCTTTTTAACGAATAAAATCGGTGCTCCCCATGGTGATGAACTTGGCTGTATGAATCCTTTCTCCAACAATTCGTCTAATTGTTTCTTCAGTTCCTGCATTTTTGGGGCTGCCAAACGGTAAGGTGCTTTGACAATTTGTGTTGTCCCTGGTAGTAGGTGAATCCTGAATTCAACTTCCCTGTCCGGCGGTAGTCCTGGTAATTCTTCTGGAAACACATCTGGAAACTGAGATACGACTGGAATATCTTTTAATTCTTTTCCTTTAGTGTTAGTGATTATAGAAATCAAATACACTAATGACCTTTTTCTTATATAACTTGTTGTTTTCATCATAGAGATGAATTTTGTGGATTTAGATGGCTTGTCTCCTTTAATTGTTATCTTTTCACCCTTTGGTGAATTTACTTGGATTGACTTTTAATCACATAAAATACTGGCTTTATTGGCTACTAACCAATCCATTCCTAATACTACATCGAATCCTGCCAGATTCATTGGGTAAAGGTTTGCAATAAACTTTTGGTTTAAAAATTTTATTCTTGCTCCCTGCAAGATTTCAGAAATCCTAACGGTTTCCACATTTGCTGTCTCTACTAGACATTCTTGTGGGAGTTTAGTTAATGATTGATTATGAAGTTTGCAAAACGAAGTATTAATAAAACTTTGGTTCGCAACAGAGTCAAATAATACTTTAGCAAAAACATCATTAACTAAAAACGTACCGGCTATCACGTCTGGAATCATCTTGGCTTCATCTGCAGTCAGAACAAATGCTCTAGCATTTTTTGTGTTCTTGTTGCCCATGGCTGGAACTAGTTTCGGACAGTTTGGCTTGATATGACCTTGTTCTCCACAGTTGTAGCATATCCTATTGTTAAGTTTCTTCATGCAGTCTTCTTCCTTGTGTCCAGATATTTTGCAAAAGTTGCAATATATGGAGCATTTTCCAAAATGCTTCCTTTTGCAATACTTGCAATAAGGTGCAGAGATAGAACCTACATTTTTCCCACGATTGGAATTTCCAGAACGAAATTCTTGGGTAAGCCTTTGAGCTAGGTTTTTCCTTTGATCTTCTTCTCGTGTACGCACTAACTCATCTGTCAAGGTGTTTGCTAGTTCTACAGCTTCTTCTATGGTTTGAGGTCTAGCTGCCTTGACTATATTTCTAAACTCACCGATTAATCCCCAGGTGTAACGGGAGATTAATACTGGTTCAGGTGATGCAAGGGTTGGCACTATTCTAGCATATTCAAAGAATGTAGTAGTATAACCCTTACTATCCACTCCAGTCATTCTAAGGTTTAGGAATTTATTTGCTATCTGTTCTTTTTCATTGGAAGGGCATAATTTCCTTTCTACCATGTTCTTAAATTCCTCCCATTCCATATTGTAAACCCTATCACTTCCTCTAGACTGAAGGATAGTGTTCCACCATTCTAATGCTGAGTTCTTAAGCAGATTGGAAGCAAACATTATCTTATCCTCTTCCGCACACTTGCTTATTTTTAAGACAACCTCAGTCTTTTCTATCCAGCGTAAGGCTGCAACGGCCCCTTCATTGCCCGAGAATTCCATTGGTTTACAAGACCATAATTCTTTATAAGAACAACCATAAGACATGGTTCTTCTTCCTTTAGGAATGGGCACTTGAAGTACGGGTCCATTGTTTACGCTGTGTTCAGGTTCAGTGGGTTGTTTACTGCTATGATTATTTTTATTATCCGCTTCCCTAACTGTTTTGATAATAAATGACATCGCATCTATTATCCCTTGTGCCACTATGTGTTGAATGGCACTGTTATCCACTTGGTTTCCATTGTTATTGTTGTTCGGGTTATCATTATTCAGGTTATTGTCATTCTGGTTTTCATTGTTCGGGTTTTCCTGGCTCACTTCATTGTCCATCTGAATTTTAAACATTTACCACGTATTAATTTCACAAGATAATATTTAATACAACCAATCACATAATACGCATATTGATCAAAAACGTCGAACATTGCGACTTACTCTTTCTTATATATAGTATGCATCTAGTACAAACCAGAACTGGAAATTAAAAATTACAATACAACTGAAATTGAAATTACACTATTAGTAGTAGGCATCCGTAGTTTTTTTTTCATACACACATATCATATATTATTATATTATTATATTATATTATTATTATTACCACCTCCACTGTCACCTTCACTGATATGGATTCATCCAGAAATCCATATTACGCTCGTCATACTTCCAGACGAGTCGTTCTCCTACCTGCCTTATTCTCTCACTACTTTCTAAAATCTCTTCTCTGAAAGTTCGGAGCTCTTGCACATTTTTTGCACTCATTGGGGGTGCAGGTGCTGGGACTGGGTTTGGGAACTGGGGCATGGGTTCCTGGTACGGGTATGGATTCTCTAAAATTTCCCTAATGTATTGGTCGTTATCGTAGTAGGGATCTAGAGGGTCTAAACCTGGATAGGCTGCTAGATTTGGCATGGGTTCGTCTTCTGGGATTGGGTAGCGTTGCTGGTAATCCCTAAGCTCATCTAGCCACGGGTCGTAGTCTGGGTCTAAGGGATTGGGTGCTGGTACCCTAGGTATCTCTTCTGGGTTGAAATCATGCATTTCGACTTGATTTTCTGGGTTGTTTTCTATTTCCATTGGCTGAGAAGGAAATAGAGGTAGTGGTTGGGGTGCTATCAGTTGCTCTAGGTTAGGGTCGACAGCTGTGGTTGCTAGGATATGTAAATTTGCTAAACCCCTATTAAGCATGTCCTGGGCGTGGGCATCTGTCTCTCTTTTAGCGGCTGCTAGGACTCGCTGTTGTTGTAACTTTTTCATTCTTTTCCTACGTTCATGCGCTCCCCTACTGAACCATCCTCTCTTTTTAGGAGGGAATGGCTCTTCAGACTGAGCCTTAAACACGAATATCCCGTCTTCATTATCAGCTGAATACCCTAAGAGGGCAGGCTGTGAAGAGGTGCCTTCGCTCCTAGGTGAGCTGGACAACTGACGATACGCGTCGGAAGGTCCTTGGTCACTCATACATTAAACTAACAAATAGTCAAATAACACACAACAATAAAATACAATTATGCACGTATTTCCATAATTTATTTCCTAACACTTTAGATAAATTTTGGTGTCAGCAGAACACTTCTGTGGCTAAATCAGTGGCTTAGCTCTGATACCACCTTCTGTCGCAACCCCCGCCCCCTATCTGTCCCGGGAACGGGCGGCCGCGAGATTCAGTTTTGGTGGTATCGGTGTTTATCAATTTGGCAGCGGAAATTACACCAGGGCCATAGTTAGGAAATATTTTTATCAGAGTAAAACACCATATTTTATATAAGTAACATATTGGGATAAAACCCAAGTTTTCATTACAAACTGATTTATAGGGATAAATCCCATTTTATTGAAATAAAACATCTTCTTTATTTAGGTAACTTTTATAGCCATTTTTCCAAGCCTTCAGTGCTGTCCAGCTGGCTTCTAGTAGGCTTTCACATTTTGTCAGTGGGAAATACTGGTGAGTGAATCCCAGTTTAATCAAGAAGAGTTTTATCAATTAACAGTATTGAGAGCGATTACAATGTTTATATCTACACAATTACTCATTCAGTACTGTCAATCCTGACTGGTGGGTCATATTACAAATTGGCTAACTCTTTGTCCAATGGTAACGTGTCTCACATTTTGTATACAAAACCCCAACATATCGGCAGTAATTGAAGATTACAAAGACTCAATCACTGTTTAATCACATTGTAAAATATTTAAGGTTTTGTAAAAACAGTTTACAAAAAGGAGATTACTCACATTGCTGTCTTAGGTTTTCTTTAAGGGTTTCCTGGTGATTATCTATAAATTACACAAATGCACACGTGTTAGCATAATAACCCAATATTTATATTAGCAATACCCTCCCCGAGACGGCATTCCAACGACTACGTCGGGCAGAACCTCGACAGCCGTTACAGAACCCTGGATCAATCGGGCAGCATATCTAATACGTAACCGGGGTTATGATACTTACAACGAGGCAGAACTGCGTTATTTAGGGGAGTATTATACCCGAGAATAGCTTATACTATCAGAAATTTTGAGAGAGAAAAGTTTTGTGAACGAATTGAAAGTAAAACTGATCGGTCCTATTTATAGTTATGATCTTGGACTCTCTCGCGGCCCGCGTAAGCCGAAGGGAACCCCTTCG
This sequence comes from Helianthus tuberosus, assembly GCA_030545235.1. NCBI lineage: Eukaryota > Viridiplantae > Streptophyta > Magnoliopsida > Asterales > Asteraceae > Helianthus > Helianthus tuberosus. The sequence goes on from JARYGA010004146.1 coordinate 64,383, forward strand.
CGGCCTGCGACGTAGGCTGGTAGGGCCTAGCTGTGACCAGTCATCGAACTAGCCTTCACACGTATTGTGCCAAGGAGTGGTCTTCGCGGCCCGCCAGGAACAAATAAAAATT
>JARYGA010004147.1:0-25233 GCA_030545235.1 Helianthus tuberosus
TGCTTCTATAAAGAGTTTGGTCAATCAGCTCATCCTTTTCATCAGACATGACCAACTTATTTGTTGCCATGGGTGTGCTGCATGGTTTACAATCATTTATATCAAATTTGTTTAAAAGTTCTTTTGCATATTTGCTTTGATGAATGAAAGTTCCATTTTGCATTTGCTGAACTTGGAGACCAAGAAAGCCTTGCAGCTCACCCATTGCACTCATTTCAAACTCAGCTGTCATGAGTTCCCTAAACTCTTCACACATTGTGTTACATGTGCTTCTAAAAATAATGTCATCCACATAAATCTGGACAATCATTAAATCCTTCCCTCTCCATTTTAGAAACAGTGTTTTATCAATGGTACCTCTTTTGAAACCATTTGAGAGTAGGAAGTTGGAAAGAGTTTCATACCAGGCCCTTGGTGCTTGTTTCAGGCCATACAAGGCTTTGTTTAGCATGTAGACATGATCTGGATAAAATGGATCCTCAAAACCTGGAGGTTGACAAACATACACCTCTTCTTGAATTGTACCATAGAGGAAAGCACTTTTGATATCCATTTGAAACACCTTCATGTTGTGGTTGACAGCAAAGGCCAGGAACAGTCTAATGGCTTCCAATCTTGCAACAGGGGCGAATGTTTCATCATAATCAATCCCCTCTTCCTGTCTGTAACCTTGAACCACAAGCCTGGCTTTATTCTTGACAACAATGCCCCTTTCATCAGTTTTGTTCTTGAAGACCCACTTTGTGCCAATGGGACTAACCTCTTCTGGCAATGGTACAAGCTCCCATACTTGTTGTCTTTTAAACTGTTGGAGCTCCTCTTGCATGGCTTCTACCCAGCTGTTGTCTTTCAGTGCCTCTTGGTACTTGACTGGCTGATGGAGTGATAGAAAACCAGCAAAAAGACAAATGTTTTGGGTTTGGATTCTTGTGAGCACCCCTTCATTTATGTTGCGAATGATTTGATCAGGTGGATGAGATCTCAAGAAGATTAAATCTCCTTGGTATGGTATAATGGAATTTGTTGGTGATGGCTGCAGATGTGTAGTATCTGAGCTAACCACTACTGGGGACTTTGATGATCCAGCAGTGGCTTCAAAAGGTGGTGGAATTGGAGGTAATGGAGTGGACACATGCTGATTTTTATCCACTGTTTGGGGACTTTTATCAGCAGTGTTTGAGGATGTCGAAGCAGTGGTTGATGGGCTACTTTGGTCAACAACTGTTGAGGTTGCAGTGGTTGAGCTTTGACAGCTGTTTTGAACATCTGATGCTCTTCCCATTTTGACAGACCTTTGAGGGATGGTGATTTCATACCCATAGTCTGGTGTTGAATCCTCTGATGGACCTGCACTGTTAGTCTTGACAGCAGTATTTTCAAAAGTGAATTTATCAAGATCAAACATATCTGCAGGATTTGCTGGGATTTTCATTGATGAAAGGTCATTGAACTTTACATTCAAAGTCTCCTCCACTGCCTTGGTCCGTGTATTAAACACTTTGTAGGCCTTGGCAGTGGTTGAGTATCCCAGATGATAACCACAATCAATTTTGGCTGCAAATTTTGAAATGGAATCTTTTAAGTTCAAAATAAAGCATGGGCACCCAAATATTTTGAAGTATGAGATCAGTGGTTTGATTTTATACAGAATTTCATAAGCAGTCTTTTTGTGCCTGAGGTTTATTAAAACTCTGTTTTGGACATAGCAAGCAGTGTTTACTGCCTCTGCCCAGAAAGTTAATGGCAAACCTGAATCAGCAAGCATGGTTCTGGCAGCCTCAATCAAAGTTCTGTTCTTTCTTTCAACAACCCCATTTTGCTCTGGTGTTCTAGGGATGCTGTACTACCTTACAATCCCTTTCTTCACACAGAAGGCATCCAACTCCTTATTTTTAAATTCTGTGCCATTGTCACTCCTGAAGCTTTTCACTGGAAGGTCAAATTGCTTTTCAACCTGTGTCACAAAGTCTTGCAAAATGCTTGCAGTCTCATCTTTTGAGTGTAAAAAGAAAGTCCATGTAAACCTAGAAAAGTCATCAACAATAACCAAACAATATCTTTTCTTCTTGAGGCTCATGACTTGAACTGGGCCAAACAAATCCATGTGTAGCATTTGCAAACACTGGGTTGTTTTGGACTCTTCAATGGACTTATAAGAACTTTTATGCTGTTTTCCTTTTAAACAGGAAATGCAATGTTCAGGACATGAAAACAATTTTTGTGGTAGGCCTCTCACCAAACCATTTTTTGAAATTTCAGTGATTGTCTTAAGATTTGTGTGCCCCAGCCTTCTGTGCCAATGTTCTGTCTCTTTGTTAGAGGCAACTAAGAACAGATAGGCATCAACTCTGGGACATTCTTTAGACATATCAACAACATAAACATTGCCACTTCTTTGAGCAACAAGTTTAGTTTGACCAGTTTTGATTATTGCTTCAATCTTTTTGACCATTTCTGGTCCAACAATCCTACAACAATATTTTGTGAAGAATGACCCAAACCCTTTGTCACTCATTTGAGACACACTCGGAAGGTTGAATTTTAGATTGTCTATCAGATTGACATTTTCAAATTTTACATTTCCAGACTGCACTGTACCAGACCCCAGAACTTTCCCTTTACTATTATTCCCAAAGGATATATCACCCCCTCCATGGATTTTAAAGTCTTTGAGGAGGGCTTTACATCCTGTCATGTGCCTGGAGCCTCCACTATCTACATACCAAAGACTATCAAAGCATGCAGAAGCTCCCTGCACATGAAGTAAAAGGATTAGTTCATTAGGGTCTCCAAAGCCAACAGGGCTTTGGATGGGGTCTCAACAGTGTCTACGATGGATGCCGATTGATGGACAGTGGTTAGGTCAGGGGTTTGGACAGTTTTAGTATTGTTTCTTGCTAACCATTGTTGGGGGTCTTAACCAATCACCTGTTGGTACCCAAAAGGATGCCTGTTCACTTTAGGTTTAGAGGGCCTTTTGTAGGCCTCATAAACGTGTGGAACCCTAGGGTATGGTGGTTGTCCCTTACCTCTTCTATATTGATTTGTAGGGGGTGCATCAGTAACCTGAACATCTCTTTTAATAGATGTTTGGTTCAGCTGTTTTGTGACAGCTGTTCGAACTGGCACAAACAGTGGTTGGTTTTTAGTGAATTTGACAGATGATGTTGATGGACTCAAGGATGTTTTAGCAATGTATTCATTCTTTTTCACATCAAAGTTTTTGAGATACACACATGCTTGAGTTTTGTGGTTTGATTTACCACAAACAGTGCAACTTTCAGCAGAGACAATAACACTGGTTTTGTTTAAATCATATGCTTTTAGATGGAAACAATCTTTTGTTAGATGATTCCTTTTCTCACAGAATTCACAAAACAGGTTATTGATCTTTTCTTTCTTCTTTCTCTTTTCGGATTCCTTTGCAGCAGAGGTTTTAACCTTTGTTGGGATATCCTTGAGAGGAATGACTTTAGCTTTTGGAGCCTAAACACCATCAGTTGATGTAAAGTCCATGGGCTTGAAATTTTCAAGAATATCACACTCATCAGACCATTTTGGTTTAAACTGATAATCTTCAAGCTCCTCAAAAGTAGAGGATCCCATTGGTCTGTCAAGTGTGATTTTGTTACCAAGTTTATCAGTGATTTTCACTTCTTGGCCTTTCTTGTTTGTGGGGATGAACTCAGTTGTTACATCTGTGGTTTGAACAGATTTTTCAAAAGCAGTGTTTTCATCATCATATTTTCTATAACCAACCCCAAATTTTACATTGCTTTTTATCTGTTTTTCAAGCATAACCTCATACCCTTTACATGATTCCACCCATCTTTCACAGGTGATCTGGGTGGACTCCAACTCCTTTTTGCAAACTTGGTATTTTTCTACCATAGTTTGGAGTTGAGTTTTGGTTATGCTTTGTTCTTCTTTCAGACTGCTGATCTCTTTTTTCTTTTCACTCAATTTTTTTTAAGTTCTTTTAAAGACCTTTCAAATTTGACTTCATCAGTTAAAATTTTATTCCGAAGGTTTTCATTTACCTCTTTGATGTTAGCAAAAACAATAATGCAATTGTCAGAACATAGTTTTTCAAGAACTTGAGGTGATACGTTGGCAGCAGCCATCATTGCACAATCACATTGATGATTTTCTTCATCATCAACTCTTTCTTCTTTCTCACCTGCTTTCTCAATTTTCTCTTCTTCTTTGTCCTCTTTGGACCATGGGTCTGTCAGTGGTTCAATCAGGGTTTCTGAATTTTCTCCTAGCAGCAATTCACCAGCAACTGCACTAACAACTGCTTTAGTCACCTCATCCACTGTTTCATCACTTAGCTGTTCACCTTCAGTTTCAATCCCCTCTGGTATTGACTCTAATGCCATCAAACAAAATTTATCATTAGAAGATTCATTAGAAGCATAGAGTGCAAAATTTTCATCACTAAGCTCATCAGGCATGCTGCTCCAGTCAACAAAGCCTTGAGTGAAAAAGCTTTGCTGATCTGGTTGTACCACTGCTGGAGCAGCAGTTTGAGGTGCAGGTTGCACTTGTGCCTGGGGGACAGGGGTTTGAACATATTGAATCTGTGGAACAGTGGTTTGGACATAATGCACAGGCACAGGGGCAGCAGCATAATGAGCAGTGTTAACATGAGCTGCAGGGGTATATTGGGTATAGTGCACAGTGCTTTGATTTTGAGGTCTAGGGTTTGAGCTAGGATGAGTGATTATAGGACCAGTAGTTTGACTCCTGCATTCCCTAGCGAAATGCCCCAACCTATTACACTTGTAACACTTGATTTTCGATTTATCCAACCCAACCCTCAGATTCCCATGTAAACCTGGGAATTTACGCCCTGTTCTTTTGTAGAATTTGCTAGTTCTAACACTGAGCAAAGCCAGTTGGTGCAGGATGTCCATCTCTTCTAAGTCAGTGGGATCAAAGTGTTGTAAATCATTGAGTTCAAAGCACAGATTATCTGACATCTGGTTTTCAGTATTTGCAGTGAAAGCATAGTTTGCAGAGTGAGGATCAGGGTTGGTAAAATTACCACCAGCTATTATATCAATGAAATGATCATAACCCTGTTCCTTACTACTGCCACCAGATTCTTCCTGACCCAGAAGAGCTGTGCTACCGAATGAATAATCATCAGTGGCTTTTCCAGACTCTTGCAACTTCTTTTTCTGATTCAACTCCCTTTCATAAGTCAGGAGTCTACCATGAAGTTGGGTCAGGGTCAGGTCTTTGAACTCAATAGAGTTTCTAGTCACAAAAGCAATTGTGTCCCATTTATCACGTAGCGATCTAAGGAACCTGCTATTTTGAGTTGATTTTGGGAATTCAACCTTAACAAGCCTTAGCTCACTGATGAGACAACTAAAACGTTCAAATTTTTGGGTCAATGTTTCACCCTTAATGTGACAGAAGGTCTCATACTGCTGATTCAGAATTTCCCTATTGTTTTCAATAACTTCTTCGGTTCCCCCAAACTGTTCCTTTAATGCATCCCATAGCTCTTTGGCACTGTTACAATGTAACAGTCCAGCATAGATCTCATTTGGTAATGCAGATGCTATGATGCTAAATACTTTGGCATCCAATTCGAACTTTTGAAAATCGGTTTCAGTATAATTTTCATAAGGTTTTGGTACGTTCTTCTTTGGATCCTCAGCACTTGGCACCATAGGAACATGGGGACCAAAAACAACAGACCTCCAACATCCAGTGTTCTGTTGAGCAAGGATGTGACCCATCCTTCGCTCCCAGATGTTGTTTTCATTTCTTTTAAGCATAGGTGGTTTAAAAAGCGCGCCAACATTGTTCTTATCATCTAGTGATTGTGACGTCATCCTGGTTGTTGTACAGACACTGATTAATCAACTTTAATGGTGATTAAACCTTGCTCTGTTTTTCAACACAAACGAACAAACTATCGATATCAATGATTTTGAGCTGAACTATTTATGTCAAAATGATTGTTAAATCAAATTTGACTGTCCTAGCTCTGATACCAATTGTTGGATCTAAGTTTAGTTTTGATTGTATTTTCTGTTTGAATTAAAATGGAAATGGATGAGTTGTGCAGCGGAATTAATATGGAAACAAACTTTGCATACAATCAAACGAGAGTATTGCTTTGATCAAGACATTTTTAACAAAGAACCGAATGATTGAATTTAATTTCAACAACGATTACAAAGTAATGCTTGAATACAAACTCCCCCTCAGCCAGAGCTCAGCGTTTGTTCATGCAGGAAAACAAGTTTGCAAAGAGCTAATAGAACAGTACAGAGCACTGTTCTATTTATAGGCACTAGCAAACCACTGAGCATCTTAGCTGACGTCACCATGAAAGTGACATCTAACCTCCTAACAAACTCTAACCTCTGATCTATACAAACACTGCTATACTAACTACTGCTTATTACATTACATTACATAAAGATAGAATAAACAACTGTTGCATCCCTCCACTGCTGTGAACCCAGCAGTACTTGTCCGGATCAGTAGTGCTTGAATCAAGGCAGTAGATTGAGCAGCAGGACTTTAGTTCTATCATCAGGTCTTTAATAGAGCAGCTGTTGAAAGTCAGTAGTTCGCATGATCAGTAGATAGGAGGTCAGCAGATGTTGAAAACACTTTTAAGGGGAGAGACTTGTATGTAACATCTGCTTATTCTGGATCCACTGCTCTGACCCAGTTTTGGCTTTAATTATCTGTTCCTCTGATAGGGTTCGATCCCAACAAACTTGAAAGAATACCTTGATTTCTTGAAAAATAATGATCAAAGTGAGTAGTAACACTTGTAGATCTAAAGATTTATGGATGATTTCTAAAGAAACCAAGTTAAAAATATAAGTTTTGTTAAATCTTGGTTCTTAAATAAACAAACTTTATTTTTGGTCGTTAAACAAGTGTAGAAACACTTGTGAAACAAGAAGAAATCATAAAGAAACATTTTTTAGAAATGATGATCATAAGTTGTAAAGATCAATCTTCTTCAAGAATGAAGTTTTTAAAGAACTAATCACATTTTAAAGGATAACAAGGCTTACTAATAACACTAGTAAGTTCCTACAAATTTTTACAAATATTCAAGTTCATGAAGTGGTAGATTATTACTTGTTTTTGGCAAATTGGTAAGTAAAGGTTGTTATTGTTGATTGTGGATTGATTGTGATGATTTTTACAAAAGAAAATGATATGCTTGAAAGCATGGAAACCTCCATTTTTAGGGGAAACTATGGAAAAATTTTCTAAAAATCTGAACACTTAGAAAAATATTTCTAAACAAGTATTTATAAGTGTATTTTAAGCCATAAATTGTTACAAAAACTTTGCCATAATTTTTGGTTACAAAAATACAAATATTGGAGGTTGGTTTTCATAAATAAAAGTGACTAAATATGTATTTAGGAAATATATATTTAGAAGACACCATGTGTGTGATTATTTGTATAATTTTGTGTATTAGTTATATTATTATAGGAAATGAAATAATATTACTCATTAAAATACCAAGAATCACAATCCAAAATATTACCAAAATTCCAAAGAATGAATATACACATTTACACAAAAATATTGGTGAAAACCGAACTATGGAATAAGACTTACAAAAATATTCCGGAATTTATTCACAAAGTATATTTTGGTAAATAATATTTTGGACACCAAGGAAATAAAAATATGATTTTCACAATTACTACAAGAAGATGTCATATTTTTTATAAAGGAAAAATATATTATTTTTGGCAAGAATGAACATATATTTTTCTTGGAAAATTTTAGAAAATATATTATTTTCTTACACAAACATGAAATACAACACTTATGGAGTGAAAGATATATTTTCTCAAATAAATAGGAAATATATCATTTTTGGAGATAAATGAGTTTATATATACTTTCCAAGTTGGACTTGAAAATATATTAATTTTTGGAACTTATAAGAGAATACAAATATTTTTGCCAAAAGAAAAGTTATAAATAATTTTTCTAAATAATATTCATTACAATATATATATTGGAAATATATATTAGTGGACTTTTATTAAAGATAATATTCCGGAAAGATTGATACGAAATTAAGTATAAAAATACTAAATGAATACAGTAAAAATACGTATTCTCGTACGTTTAAATACACACCGGAATATGTCACACCCCGACCACGTAAAACAACAAAACGTGGCGAAAACGTCTGGGGGTGTTGTAACAGAATCATTGTTTCACAACCATGGATTAAATAATTTCGTTTTATTGCATTATTGAACACATTGTTTTATTACAAATTAAATGATTACAATGTTGTCTTTCAAATTTTAAAGTCACTAAGGCATGAGTCCATCCTATGTATAGCATGTATCAACAATCATCACATAGCAGCACCTGAAACATGTGTAAAAATAGGTACGTCAGCATAAAAATGCCTGTGAGATACATAGGTTTTATTGAAAATAGGATTCATGACTTATAAGTTTAAAAAGAATGTTTTTAATCAAAAATAGTCATGAACTTTAAAAATGTTTTCTTTTATAAATCATATAATAAGTGATAAGAAAACAGATGATATAGAAGAAAGATGTATAAATAAATAATTAAGTAAAATGAGTTTGTATAAAATATATTGTTTGAAAAACAATATTTTGATAAAAAGGTTTGTAGTATACATGAAAATATACTTTGGTTTTAAGAAAGTCGTATAAGTAATATATTAAAATATTTTTTAGTTCCAAAATAATTAAACAGATAGTATATTAAATATACTTTAGTCGTCAAAATAGTTTTCAGTAGTATATCAAAAATATACTTTGGTTTTATACATAGCATATTAAACTATGCTTTGGTTTTGAAGATAACATATTAAACTATGTTTTGGTTTTGAAAATAGCATATTAAACTATGTTTTGGTTTTAAAAATAACATATTAAACTATGTTTTGGTGATTAACAAAATATACATGTTGTTTTGTACAATATCACATATGAGAGCATATCAAACTATAGTTTTGGGAGTATAACAAAATATACAACAAAAAAATGTGATTTAAGAATTCATTCACACCTGAGTGCATCAAAATACACCTTTGAGACTATAGAAATACCACAAAGGCAATCCCTATTTGGATAAAATATCGGTTTCTGACATTCCATGACAACAGGAATGGGGTGTCAAATCCTATAGCACTATATCATACTACCAACCGGTCTGGTGAACATAAAATAAGTACTATCCAACAATTTACTTTTATAATCTTGGGAAAATTAGAGTTTAAACCATAAATAATCATTCAGTTTGTCAAAAGATAAGTACTAATATGTATAATCAATTATACTTTTGAAATCATGAACATAACAATTAAGTACACATGCTTCACCCCAAAACATTGAAAACAGTAAAAGAGGGGACTATGTACTCACTTGAGATTGCTTATTAGTCTTGGGAATAAGACCAATTTAAGCTCCAAGGATCACGGAAACAACAAGGCACCTAGCATAGGTAACTATGTTAATAATCAGATCCTAAACCGGGAGATAGGATAGAATGATGTTCTATAAATCAAATGAGTATTTGAACTCACATGGTATGATTTAATAGAGCTATCATTCTGATTTGGAAGTCTACCTAAGTGCTTTTGACCCGTTTCGACCCATTATAGTAGTATAAGCTACTATAACGTGTTGTTTGCGTAAAACTATGGTCGGATGGTTAATTATGTGCTATGTCAAGTCTTACATGCCCAATTATACCCTAATATGTTACTAAATCAGATTATATGTCAAAAAGTTGATCACATATGCAAAATACGGATTTATGCTTAAAAAGGGCATTTTGGTCATTTCCTATGGGCATATAAGCTATCTAACAAATGACTCACCAATCCTACGTGATCATAAGGTATAACCTCAGAGGTTATTCCCTATGCAACTATGATCACTAAGCAAGCTTGGTCGGATCCTAATGATCGACCAAACGGGTCGGGTTCGAAAGTCTAAGTGGTTGTTTAGACCGCTTAACTTACGACCCTAAACAAGCACTAAACTAATAGTGACGAGTTAAACATGTCAAAACATGTTTAACTAACTTAGAAAACTGATTTGGTATCAAAACAAAGTTTTTTGATACCTAAATGTAGTTCCGTTGCAAAATGCGTGCTAAAATGCATTTTGACCGAAACTAGACTCGTCACTACACCTAGTTAACGTGGTAATCACTAGGTATAATCACTAAGGATTATAACCATCGTGATTACAATCACGTTGCAAAGTTCAACCGAACTTTGCGTTGACCATTGACTAGTCAAACTGAAAGTCAAACACTGTTTGACTTTTTAAGCTAGAAAGCAATAAAAGAATGAAGGAATGCTTACAAAAGGTCCTTGCTTGAACTTGATCTTATAAATTCTCAGGCATGAAGTTATAAAAACCCCAACTTACAGAATTTTAGATCAAGTGTGTGGAAAACAAATGAATTGGCCATGCTATTTATAGTAGTAGCAAGTTCACAAGATCATGCCATGTTTTTGTGTGGCCAACAAGCAAAGATCTCAACCATACATGTGTTAGGAGATGATTAGAAGCCTTGGAGAGGTGTTAACTTGGTTAACACACCAAGAAATTTGCATAAACAGCCCCTAAACATCAAACAGATTGCTAAAAACTAATTTCTATCACTGGGCCTTTTTACGCGGCCTGCGTAAGCTGAGGATAGGGCTTATGCGGCCCGCCTAGTCCTCACAGTTCAGCAAAAGTTTCAATGTTGACAGTTCAGGTCCCTGCACTTGATTAAACCCATTTCTTGCACCTTTAACACCCGTTAAGCCATTTTCAAGGCCCTACAAGGTGGTCAAAGTATATAGGACCCAAAATGTGCTCGGAAAACTCTCGGATGTCGGCTCGTTTGGCCGTACGGTCACGTTATTCGTCGAATTACGACGAAATTCGAACGAACGCGAAAACGAACCAAATTAAGCGATGAGTGGTATTTTTGCATGCTGATCACTAAAATAAAAATATTTTAGTGTGTACAAAAATTTTGGATGTCCAGATGTGGTCAGAACGTAAGATATGCGCGTAAATGCAAACTTACGCCGTTTTTGACACTTTTAGTCCCCGTAAGATCAAATAAGCATATTGTCGCACACCGAACCACTCAAAGCTTATTTCTAAGCTATGTTTAGGTTATATATGGAATTTTTAGCTTATGATCAAGTTCTGGACTGTACGTTGCCTTACGAAACAGCAGACTTTTGCAAGTTGACGCAAATAGTCCCTATGAGCGAATAAACTTGTTTTTGCCATACCAAAGCCTTCAAAACTTATTTCTAAGTTATGTAAAGGTTATTTATGGTATGTTGAGACTATGTCACTGTTCCGGAGTGTTTGTTGCATTAAACTGGTTATATTTACGTATCAGATCGCGTATAACTTTCCAGAAAGCGATTTAATGCTCGAAATCGCACAAGAATTGATATGTGCAAATGAAACACATATTTATACAAATCCCAAGTATGAAATACAAAATTTCATTGGTTTGGTATTTGTTTGATGGTTGAAGTGACACAGGTGTCACAGTCTCCCCTACTTTAGTAAATTTCGTCCCGAAATTTAATTTTAGAGGAAACCTGTGAAGACAACTGTGATGGTTTCGCTTTCGAATAAATCCCTTGAACCCTAAGTAAAACTTTGGGCCATGTTTGGATTCTTAGCGAAATTTTCAGCCGTCAAAATGAAGTCCTTGTAGTAACAAAACATGGAGTTTCGAACTACGGACGGAAGAACGTTTCTTATGAAGACTTATCATAGGAAACTCGTGTGTGCTCGAAATCAGAGTCGGAGAATGTAAGATAGAATGACATTGGTCAAGGTCCAGGACTTCAAGTAACTTATATAACGTTATGTTCGCAATGTAATAAGGAACACTTATATATAGGAAGTACCAGCGGCGTATCCACCATGCCCTTTTTACATTGTTCCCGTTTCGTTATTCTCATCACTATAGGTCTTAACACACGACAAAACTTGTTGTGGTTTCTGTGCACTGAATTCCATAATTATGTATACATCCATAATTACGTAATTCCTTGCACAGTCTGCACAGTTCATTTCATAATGCGTAGGGGAAAAATCAATTGAATAAATATGAAGTGATTTGACTAGACCACCAAAGGATCTCCTTAACTAGATCAACGAACGATCTTTTTAACTAGATCAACACATGATCTTCTTAACTAGACCGTCGTACGATCTCTTTAAATTGACCACTTAAGGGATCTTTTCAGCTATATCATCACATGATATTTCTAACCAGATTTTTGAATCAATCTGTTTAACTGGACCACTCAAGGGGTCCAATTATAGAATAGTACTTCATAATCCAAGGGACTTAACTATAATGTAGAAGCCCATTTAGGATTTAAGGTAGTACCTTTGGATATCCTACCAGGAATCCCTCATATTGAAATATGGAAGATTCTATGAGGATTTGGATAACGAAAATTCAGATCAAAACATATAAGAAGACACATAAGCACATAATCACATAATTGTTTAACTTGATCTTCATTTTGTTAATTTTCTTGTTAATTGATCACACGATTATTTAAGATGTTTGGGGAGTTCACAAGTGATCATAAGAATGACAGAACCACACGAGTAGTTTGTCTTGGTGTCGGCATCGAAGGGTTGAATCAAACATTCACACAATCGTATCAGTTTCAGAAAATAAAATTGAAACAACAATTTTATTTATATAACATCTGAATTGTTCCAATGTCAAAAGATAACAAACAAAGGAATACAAAAGACTAATTGTTCACTGCTGCATCGTTGTTCGTGTTTGCCTCATTTATGTTAAACACTCGTCCACGCGCTGGATTTATGTTAACGAGTCTTGGGCAATTGTTTCTGTAGTGAGTAAGGTCACCACAGTTATAACACGACCAAGGTGGGAATCGTGCTTGAACAGCAGCAGGATTTGCATAACGGCAGGTATCGACCAAATGTCCCAATCGCCCACAATGGGTACATTTGTGACACTGCACTTGCTCCAGATGATGACGGTTGCATTTGTTGCACAAGTGTGCGGTACCAACATAATTTTTCCCTTTACGAGGTTGTGCTGGCTGGTTTTGTGCAACCTGATTGTTCTGAGCAGTTATGGCGCAGTTTTGAGAAGCCTTGCGCTTCTTCTTCTTGGGTGTCTCAGCTTGTTTTTCCTTTGGTTCAACCTGTGCAGTCTTGTCAGATGGTCTTGGGTCGCCCTTTCGAAAAAGCTTACCCTTCCTGATATGGGATTCAGTCAGGGTGGCAGACAATTCAATGGCCTGTCTGACAGTAGTAGGGTTGCTGCCAGTAACGATATCCTGAACTAAGTCAGGAAGGCCATCAATGTACTTTTCAATCGCCGTATCCACAGGCGTGACCATGGCAGGACATAACATGCTTAATTCCTCATAACGGTCAGTATAAGCTCGATGTTCACCACTATCTTGCTTTAAATCGTCGAATTCCCTTTCCAATGCTCTAAGCTCATGACGAGGACAGAACTCCTTCATCATTAGAGCTCGAAGCTCTTCCAAAGTTTGAGCTAGTGCCACATCAGCACCTCTATCACGCATCACACCGTTCCCCCAGGTAAGAGCATGCTTCTCGAACACACTGGATGCAAATTCAACCTTACGCTCATTCGGCCATTGCACATGCCTGAATGTGCTCTCCAAACTTTCGAACCATTGCAGGAGCGCGGTTGCTCCTTGAGATCCAGAAAACATCAAAGGTTTAGCAGAGTTGAAGGTCTTGAAAATACACTAGGTGTTATTGTTGTTATATAACTCATGAATCTGAGTTACTACGCCTGGAAGCACTGCAGCCATTTGTTGAGCAACAAGGGTTGCGACTTCCTCAGCAGTAAAAGGTTGAGCATCACGTCGAGGAGGCATTGTCTAAAAGGAACAAGGGAACATGAGAAACAAGTGAGGTCAATGATTGGAAAAACAAAAGTGGTATTGAAAACATCGACAAAACATAAAGAAGGCGATCATTCGTTCATTACCTCGAACAAACAAATGACACGCAGTGACTAATCAAAGTAAATGGATCATTATAATGTATCACCGAAGACATGCTCGCCTATAAGTGAACACTCACCCAAAGAGTTCCCAGGTAAGAGTGACTGGTCCGATACTGCGGATTTGTAAGAACACTCTAGCCTTTGACAGAAAACTCAGGGTACAGGCATTCACTCTTCCAGTTTACACGTGTTCACATTATTTAGACCCAAACTTTGACGAGATTTTGAAAACTTTGAAGGTTCAAAACCTAGTAATCAATCATCCTTGAACAGATGATTGATTTTCAAAGCGGATTCAAATTTTGTATTCTTGTTGTGGTTGTCACCTAAGGATAGGTGACGGTATTGTTTTAAAACTAAACAAAAGATAGCTTGTGTTAGGGTCCTAGGAAGGTTATAGACTAGGTCAAAGCATTACTAATAACCTAATTCCCTATAACCATTGGCTCTGATACCAACTTTTCTGTCACACCCCGACCACGTAAAAAAACAAAACGTGGCGGAAACGTCGGGGAGTGTTGTAACAGAATCATTGTTTCACAACCATGGATTAAATAATTTCGTTTTATTGCATTATTGAACACATTGTTTTATTACAAATCAAATGATTGCAATGTTGTCTTTCAAATTTTAAAGTCGCTAAGGCATGAGTCCATCCTATGTATAGCATGTATCAACAATCATCACATAGCAGCACCTGAAACATGTGTAAAAATAGGTACGTCAACATAAAAATGCCTGTGAGATACATAGGTTTTATTGAAAATAGGATTCATGACTTATAAGTTTAAAAAGAATGTTTTTAATCAAAAATAGTCATGAACTTTAAAAATGTTTTCTTTTATAAATCATATAATAAGTGATAAGAAAACAGATGATATAGAAGAAAGATGTATAAATAAATAATTAAGTAAAATGAGTTTGTATAAAATATATTGTTTGAAAAACAATATTTTGATAAAAAGGTTTGTAGTATACATGAAAATATACTTTGGTTTTAAGAAAGTCGAATAAGTAATATATTAAAATATTTTTTAGTTCCAAAATAATTAAACAGATAGTATATTAAATATACTTTAGTCGTCAAAATAGTTTTCAGTAGTATATCAAAAATATACTTTTGTTTTATACATAGCATATTAAACTATGCTTTGGTTTTGAAGATAACATATTAAACTATGTTTTGGTTTTGAAAATAACATATTAAACTATGTTTTGGTTTTGAAAATAACATATTAAACTATGTTTTGGTGATTAACAAAATATACATGTTGTTTTGTACAATATCACATATGAGAGCATATCAAACTATACTTTTGGGAGTATAACAAAATATACAATAAAAATGTGATTTAAGAATTCATTCAGGCCTGAGTGCATCAAAATACACCTTTGAGACTATAGAAATACCACAAAGGCAATCCCTATTTGGATAAAATATCGGTTTCTGACATTCCATGACAACAGGAATGGGGGGTCAAATCCTATAGCGCTATATCATACTACCAACCAGTCTGGTGAACATAAAATAAGTACTATCCAACAATTTACTTTTACAATCTTGGGAAAATTAGAGTTTAAACCATAAATAATCATTCAGTTTGTCAAAAGATAAGTACTAATATATATAATCAATTATACTTTTGAAATCATGAACATAACAATTAAGTACACATGCTTCACCCCAAAACATTGAAAACAGTAAAAGAGGGGACTATGTACTCACTTGAGATTGCTTATTAGTCTTGGGAATAAGACCAATTTAAGCTCCAAGGATCACGGAAACAACAAGACACCTAGTATAGGTAACTATGTTAATAATCGGATCCT
Organism: Helianthus tuberosus; assembly: GCA_030545235.1. Taxonomy (NCBI): domain Eukaryota; kingdom Viridiplantae; phylum Streptophyta; class Magnoliopsida; order Asterales; family Asteraceae; genus Helianthus; species Helianthus tuberosus. Next base: position 15,907 of record JARYGA010004147.1, read on the forward strand.
AAACCGGGAGATAGGATAGAATGATGTTCTATAAATCAAATGAATATTTGAACTCATATGGTATGATTTAATAGAGCTATCATTCTGATTTGGAAGTCTACCTAAGTGCTTTTGACCCGTTTCGACCCATTATGGTAGTATAAGCTACTATAACGTGTCGTTTGCGTAAAACTATGGTCGGATGGTTAATTATGTTCTATGTCAAGTCTTACATGCCCAATTATACCCTAATATGTTACTAAATCAGATTATATGTCAAGAAGTTGATCACATATGCAAAATACGGATTTATGCTTAAAAAGGGCATTTTGGTCATTTCCTATGGGCATGTAAGCTATCTAACAAATGACTAACCAATCCTACGTGATCATAAGGTATAACCTCAGAGGTTATTCCCTATGCAACTATGATCACTAAGCAAGCTTGGTCGGATCCTAATGATCGACCAAACGGGTCGGGTTCGAAAGTCTAAGCGGTTGTTTAGATCGCTTAACTTACGACCCTAAACAAGCACTAAACTAATAGTGACGAGTTAAACATGTCAAAACATGTTTAACTAACTTAGAAAACTGATTTGGTATCAAGACAAAGTGTTTTGATACCTAAATGTAGTTCCGTTGCAAAATGCGTGCTAAAACGCATTTTGACCGAAACTAGACTCGTCACTACACCTAGTTAACGTGGTAATCAGTAGGTATAATCGCTAAGGATTATAACCATCGTGATTACAATCACGTTGCAAAGTTCAACCGAACTTTGTGTTGACCATTGATTTGTCAAACTGAAAGTCAAACACTGTTTGACTTTTTAAGCTAGAAAGGAATAAAAGAATGAAGGAATGCTTACAAAAGGTCCTTGCTTGAACTTGATCTTATAAATTCTCAGGTATGAAGTTATAAAAACACCAAATTAGAGAATTTTAGATCAAGTGTGTGGAAAACAAATGAATTAGCCATGCTATTTATAGTAGTAGCAAGTTCACAAGATCATGCCATATTTTTGTGTGGCCAACAAGCAAAGATCTCAACCATGCATGTGTTAAGAGATGATTAGAAGCCTTGGAGAGGTGTTAACTTGGTTAACACACCAAGAAATTTGCATAAGCAGCCCCTAAACATTAAACAGTTTGCTAAAAACTGATTTATGTCGCTGGGCCTTTTTACGCGGCCCGCGTAAGCTGAGGATAGGGCTTACGCGGCCTGCCTAGTCCTCACAGTTCAGCAAAAGTTTCAATGTTGACAGTTCCGGTCCCTACACTTGATTAAGCCTATTTCTTTCACCTTTAACACCCGTTAAGCCATTTTCAAGGCCCTACAAGGTGTTCAAAGTATAGAGGACCCAAAATGTGCTCGGAAAACTCTCGGATGTCGGCTCGTTTGGCCGTACGGTCACGTTATTCGTCGAATTACGACGAAATTCGAACGAACGCGAAAACAAACCAAATTAAGCAACGAGTGGTATTTTTGCATGCCGATCACTAAAATAAAAATATTTTAGTGTGTACAAAAATTTTGGATGTCCAGATGTGGTCAGAACGTAAGATATGCGCGTAAATGCACACTTACGCCGTTTTTAACACTTTTAGTCCCCGTAAGATGAAATAAGCATATTTTCGCACACCGAACCACTCAAATCTTATTTCTAAGCTATCTTTAGGTTATATATGGCATGTTTAGCTTATGATCAAGTTCCCGACTGTATGTTGCCTTACGAAACGGCAGACTTTTGCAAGTTGACGCAAATAGTCCCTATGAGCGAATAAACTTGTTTTTGCCATACCAAAGCCTTCAAAACTTATTTCTAAGTTATTTAAAGGTTATTTAAGGTATGTTGAGGCTATGTCACTATTCCGGAGTGTTTGTTGCATTAAACTGGTTATATTTACGCATCAGATCGCGTACAACCTTCTAGAAAGCGATTTAAAGCTCGAAATCGCACAAGAATTGATATGTGCAAATGAAACACATATTTATACAAATACCAAGTATGAAATACAGTATTTCATTGGTTTGGTATTCGTTTGATGGTTGAAGTGACACAGGTGTCACAGAATACGAGCCTAATACATGGCAAAAATATACAAGTACAAGAATACAAATACAAATACCCCCATCCTTGGGAAGGATTTACAAGTATAGATACTTGAAGAGTATTAAGTTAAAATAATTGTTTAACAATTATTCCAAAGTTTATAAATATAATTTAAGTTAAAATATTAATTATTTTAACAAATAATTATATAACTTGGAATAATATGGAAGACACAAAAGAATCATAACTCAAAGGCATTAATACTAAGTCAAGGCATGGCCCGCTCGTCTAATAGATCATAGTACGTTGTAGGTAGTCGTGTTTACCCGAAGGAGCTTGAGTTACGGTGACTGAAGGCGCAAGACTGTGAGTTCGTGACCCTCTTTTCTTTTAACTGTTTTCAGTTTGATAACTTCGGGGGTGAAGTACATGTTACAAATGTTTACAAACGTTATTAATTGGTATGGTTAGCTAAGGAAGGGTACTGCTAGATCATGTGAGTGGTGGGTATGATGCTTAAGACCATTAATCCTCGTTGTAGGACCGAGGGACATGAGTGATAAATCTATTTGGGTGTAGCGAACCCCGCCCATGTTGGACCAGGGTTTGGCCCATGGGTTGACTATGTCTTACAACCGGAAGCCCGGTGCAAAGTCTGCTAGGTTTGAGCCTTCCTGCATCACGTCACACATATTAATGGCCTTGCAAACCATTAATGGATCTGTTTTTCCTTGTTGCTTTCATACCAGGATTTACAAACTTACATACATACTTACAATGATTTCAAAGGTTTATTCATACACACAAACAAACACACGAACTTACTCAACTTTTGTTGATGTTTTCAAAATACATGTATTTCAGGGAATGAGTTGTGGATCTGGCGGGCGTTCGGAAGTTCCAAGTGTGGTTTAAGAATAAAAGATGTCATCCATGGTCTTCGGGTTTGGTCAGGGTGTCTTACTCCTGGACGAGACGCGTCTTCCAAATCCTGGTTTTATTTAATGTCATCTGTCGAGTCTTTGTGAACTCTTAAACAAGTTGCATGGTTTGTAGCCGAATTTGAATTTCTATGTTTAAAGACAATGTTGTTATGTTTTTAAACTAAATTAATGGATGACCATCTATGGTTTATATCATATAGTTGTTGTTATGATTGAATGCAATGGTATTAAGAAAGTCACACCATAATCACGCTTCCGCAAAAGTCAGGGTGTGACAGCTTGGTATCAGAGCTTCGATTGTAGTGAACTAGGATTCTTTCTCGAGTCTAGACTACAATCATTAGGGCTCTCACGAAAATACTTTTACAACATGTTTTCATTACATACACGAAACACCCAGATCCAAGGAAACAAACATTTTTACAAACAAAAAGACACTAAACACATTTCAAGGTTTATGTTTATGGTTCAGTCTGAGAGACTGGGAGGTTTAGTTTGAGAGACTAGGTGGTTTAGTCTGGGAGACTGGGTAGCTCAGTCTGGGAGACTAGGTGGTTTAGTCTGGGAGACTAGGAAGGATACGTGATTACATTCTCATTGATTGCATGTTTAATGTTAGTAGTTGATATATGTGCATATGTTGTGATTGTTTTGTTACAGACACTATGTCATCATCTGAGAGTGGATTGTCCGATACCGATGACACTATGGCTGTAGTCGCAGATGATGAGATTGCACCCGAGCCAGAGATCTTTACTCTTGATATCGAGAGTGACCCATAGATGATGTCCGACGATGACGACGACTTTCAGCCCTTTGCGGTGCCCGACTTCGGAGATGATATACCGATTGTAGATGGTATCCCAGACGAGGATCCTTTTGTTATTCCCATTCCAGTTCACGATCATCTTATCATCAGTCACCCTGATGGTGAGCATGTCGTGGCACCGATCCTCGCTCCCGTTCCTCTCATGGTCATTCCTCCTGAGGACTGGCTTTTTGACGACCTTTTTGATGACGATGTTGATCTGTTTGTTGATGGTCCTCCCGATGATGCTCATGGTGACAGAGAGCTCGATGAGGACGTTGTTGCTATTCCACTTCTGGGGATCCCTGTTATTGAGATTTCATCTGATTCTAGCTTACATTCTGTCCCAGATTCCTTTGAGTCTGTGTCTTGTTCCGCCTTAGAGGCAGTTGGTTTGCGACGTTATGCCACAGATTCTGACGATGATATAGTTATGTCAGCTGCACCGATTCCTCCACATGACATTGAGCCTGGACTTGAGCCTAATTTTGTTCCCGATGATCAGCCCATTGATGCACCCGCTGATCCTGAGCCGATACCTGCACCTGAGCCTTTGCCTGACCATGATCCTGTACCATTTGGCCTACCGGACATTGCACCTCTCATACCAGATCTGATTCCTGCACCCACTGACCCTCCTGTTATTGAACCAGTCACTCCCCCATTTACACCCGCACCTGTTGATGTTTTAACCCAGTTGAGTCGGATGTGCACTGTGTCGACCTGCCTATTGTTTTCTTGCATGATATACCCACACCCCGTCCAGGGGAAGGCACTTCTAGCCAGCAGCCTAGCCATGAACCACATATGTCAGCAGCTTTGCCTCAAATGCCTCAGTCTGCACCTCATGCTCACTTTACTTCTTCACCACTAGACGAGCCACTTAGATGGTTCCCACCGTACGCCATGCCGATTTCTGATCCCTACCATCCCTCGCACTTCACTGGTTATACACGGGATGAGTTACTTTTATCATTGCAGCTCCAGTATGAGATTATGAGACGCAGGATTTTAGAGCTTGAGATGATACCGTGACCTTTGCCATGTCCGTGTCAGCCTGCATATGCTCCTCGTTCATCATCGTCCCAGTTTTCGCATCCTCCTGCACCACTTACTCCATTTCCTGAGTTTGATGCTTGATTTCTCACTGTTGAGCAGTAGATCAGTTATCTGTTGTGTCATGTTTATGATCTTGAGGAGGAGCTAGCGCATGTGCGCAGCTTGCTTTTTGTTCCTCCACCTCCTCCTCCACCACCATCAGCATAGACGGTTTTTGGTTTTATGTAGGTAGCTTGCTTTTGATGAGAGCACCACTATTGAGCTGAGCTAGTAAAGCCTTTTGGAGACCACCTTTTGACTGTATGACTTATGGTAGATTGATAGACTTTTTGCACAAGGGTAGTGTGACCCTGTGTTCCCTTTTGATATGATATTTGTGTAAAACATGTAACTGTATTGTGGTCGATGATTAATGAAAGCTCAATCGTAATGTTCTCATTAAATACATTGTTAATTTACTTGTTTATGCTATGATTGCATGCTTACTTGTTATAACAAATGCTATTATATACATACTACTTATTATATACATAAGACCTGACCTATACATTCTTCTTTTAGAAGATGCGTCCTCGAAGGAACAATCAGTTGCCCATAATAGAGGCAGAATTACAAGAACGGATTTCACAAGCAATGGCACAACATGAGGCCTTGCGCTCTGAACACAGCGGAGGTACCTAAGGAAATAACCCACCTCACGGTAATGTTAAAGTCATTTAAGACACATTACGATACATTTGGACATTCCATGTGCGTTTGCTAATGCTTACTGTGAATGATGTTGCTTGTACAGGCTGTACTTACAAGCAGTTCCTTGACTGCAAGCCTCTGAATTTTGACGGCACTGGAGGTGCTGTAGCTTTCATTAGATGGGCGAAGAAAACAGATTTTGTGCTGCGAATGGGCAAGTGTGTGCTAGAGCACCAAGTCACTTACATTTCTGGACTATTCCTAGACGGAGCTCTATCATGGTGGAACCTTCAGGTTCAGACTCTGGGAGAGGAGGCTGCGTATGCTATGACTTGGGATGAGATGAAAGAACTGATGCCCAAGAAGTACTGCTCGAGGGCTGAGATTCAGAAGCTGGAAACCGAGTTCTGGAATAGAGTTCTGGAATCTAAAGATGGATGGTCCGAAGATTGCTGAGTATGTGCAAAGATTTCATGACCTGTCTCGTGTTGTCCCCTACATGGTAGAACTGGAGTTCAAGCGAGTTGAACGCTTCATTTGGGGATTGGCACCCCAAATCATGAGCATGGTGACGACATCCAAGCCTCCAACGATCACTAAGGCCATTGATTTGAGTGTAGCACTAACAGAGGAAGCGATTAGATTGAACAAGCTTTCAATCTCTGAAGGAAAGAAGAAGGAAACTCATGTCGAGTCATCAGGAGAGAACAAAAGGAAGTTCTCCAATTTTAAGAAGGGTACCCAAGGAAACAACGGTGGTAACAAGAAAAGAGATACGAACCCACCAGCCGAGGTTAGGACTGGTACTGCAAGTTCGGAGAACAAAGGGAAAGGTTACATGGGCACTTTGCCTAAGTGTGATGTGTGCCAGTTCCATCATGCCGGCCAGTGTAGGTTTAGGAAGTGTGAAAACTGTGGAAAGAATGGTCATTCGAAGGAGACATGCTGGGCTGGTACTGGTCGTGGAAACGGTGGTCAGAGAGGTAATGGTAATGGCAGTGGAAACCGTGGTGGAAACGGTAATGGGAGTAGGAATAATCAAGGAGGAAATGGAAATTTCGGTGGTAATGGTAATCGTGGTGGTCCTGGAAACCAAGCTGGTAATGGAAACCGCAACCAAAACAACAACCAGGGTGGTACTAGAAACAAGCAAGGATACTTTAGTTGTGGAGATGTCGGGCATTTCAAGCGAGATTTCCCAAAGAACAATCAAGCCCAAGGAAGAGTTTTCAACATTGGGGCTAGGGAAGCTCGCCAGGATCCGAACGTAGTTACGGGTACGTTCCCTATCAACGAACACTTTACATCTGTACTGTTTGATACCGGTGCTGATTATAGCTTTGTATCCCTAGAATTTAAGAATATACTTGGGTTAGTTGCCAGTAAGCTAGATATTCCATACTCGATAGAACTAGCTAATGGAAAGCTAGTAGAGGCAAACAAAGTGATTAGAGGTTGTATAATAGAACTTGGAGAGCGTGAGTTTACGCTTGATCTCCTACCAGTTGAGTTGGGAAGCTTTGACGTGGTAGTTGGAATGAATTGGTTGTCGAGCAACCGAGCTGAGATCGTATGCCACGGAGAAGATATTCGCATCCCGATGGCGAATGGAGTGATGATTGTAGTGCATGGAGAAAAGCATGATACGCCTCTAAGAATTATCAGTTGTTTGAAGGCCCGAAAGTTTTTGCAGAAAGGATGTGTTGCCTTCTTGGCTCACGTCGTTGATAAGGAAGTGGTAGAGCTGAAGTTGGAAGATATCCCTGTGGTAAGGGAATATCCTGAGGTCTTCCCCGAAGACTTGCCAGGATTACCACCGCAACGACAAGTCGAGTTCCACATTGACTTGGTTCCAGGTGCCGCGCCTATAGCCAAGGCACCTTATCGACTTGCTCCTTCCGAGATGCAAGAATTGTCGACGCAGCTTCAAGAGCTTTTGGACAAGGGATTTATTAGACCAAGCTTCTCGCCTTGGGGAGCTCCAGTACTGTTTATCAAGAAGAAGGACGGTAGTTTTCATATGTGCATTAACTACCGAGAACTGAACAAGTTGACTATCAAGAATCGGTACCCCTTGCCGAGGATTGATGATCTCTTCGACCAGCTTCAAGGTTCGAGTTATTACTCCAAGATCGATATTCGATCAGGTTATCACCAGCTGCGGATTCAGGAAGAGAGTATACCAAAGACTTCCTTTAGAACTCGTTATGGACATTACGAGTTTCTAGTGATGCCGTTTGGTCTGACAAACGCGCCAGCAGTGTTTATGGATCTAATGAACCGAGTTTGCAAGCCATATCTCGATAAATTTGTGATCGTATTTATCGATGATATTTTGATCTATTCGCGGACGAAGGAAGAGCATGAGCAACACCTTAGAGTCATTTTAGAGCTGCTCAAGAAGGAGAAATTGTACGCTAAGTTCTCGAAGTGTGAGTTCTGGTTGCGTGAGGTACAATTCCTTGGTCATGTAGTGAACGAAGATGGAATCCATGTGGATCCCACTAAGATCGAGGCGATTAAGAATTGGGAAACTCCAAAAACGCCAACCGAGATCCGTCAGTTTTTGGGTTTAGCAGGGTACGATCGCCGATTCATCAAGGATTTTTCTAAAATCGCTCAACCGTTGACCTCCCTTACTCAAAAGGACAAGAAGTATGAATGGGGAGACAAGCAAGAAGAAGCTTTTCAGCTGCTTAAGAACAAGCTTTGCGATGCACCTATATTATCCCTACCCGAAGGCACCGAGGACTTCGTGGTATACTGTGACACCTCGCGTCAGGGATTGGGTTGTGTGCTGATGCAGCGACAGAAGGTTATCGTTTATGCTTCGCGCCAGTTGAAAGTTCATGAGAAGAATTACACCACGCATGACTTGGAGTTAGGCGCAGTGGTGTTTGCTTTGAAGATCTGGCGACATTATTTGTATGGCACCCGATGCACTATCTTTACAGATCACAAGAGCCTCCAGCACATATTCGATCAGAAACGGCTTAATATGAGACAGAGACAATGGGTTGAGTTATTAAACGATTATGATTGTGAAATCAAATATCACCCAGGAAAGGCGAATGTGGTGGCAGACGCCTTGAGTCGAAAAGAGAGGATTAAGCCCATAAGGGTTAGGGCTTTGGAGATAATCATTCAAACAGACCTCTTGTTGCGCATTCGTGCTGCGCAGAGAGAAGCTCTCAAGAAGGAAAACTTTAAGGATGCATATCTCCGTGGGATGGAGAACCAGTTGGTACCCAATGAGGAAGGAACCTTGTGTTTCATGGGACGAATTTGGGTTCTGCTTTTTATGAGGTCTTAGAGATGTGATCTTTGATGAAGCTCATAAATCAAGGTACTCGATCCACCCAGGATCGGATAAGATGTACCAAGATTTGAAAGATTTCTACTGGTGGCCAAGATTGAAAGGTGATGTTGCAACTTATGTTGGGAAATGCTTAACTTGTGCCAAGGTGAAGGCCAAGTATCAGAAGCCTTCAGGTCTCCTGCAGCAACCCAAGATACCCATGTGGAAGTGGGAGCAGATCTCGATGGACTTCATAACAAAGTTGCCCAATACACCCAGAGGTCATGATACGATTTGGGTAATCGTAGACCGTCTGACAAAGTCTGCGCACTTTTTGCCAATCAGAGAGAAGGATAACACAGGTAAGCTAGCTGAGCTGTACCTAAGGGAGATAGTTGTACGTCATGGAGTGCCTATCTCAATTATATCTGACAGAGACGGAAGATTTGTGTGAAGGATTTGGCAATCTTTCCAAGAAGCGTTTGGTTCACAGTTGA
>JARYGA010004148.1:0-16211 GCA_030545235.1 Helianthus tuberosus
TGGAAAATCCATTGTGTGTGTATACATATTTAATTGTTTAAAGATATTAATTACTTAATTAGTAGTATAACTAGGTCATTTAGTCTTCAACACACTCCTAAAGGCTAAAGCGACCTTTATTTGTTTAATAAAGCTGTTCATGCCATTTTCGGCCTAACATACTTTAATTAATTCAAGTTTTGACATTTTCAAGCAGTTCGATAGGTTAGATTGGACTCAAACTTTAATTATAATTTAAGTTTTGATATTTCAAACAGTTAGAAAAAAACATTATATTACATTCTATATTACATGCTTTTTTACTATTTAAACGTAACCTGATTGGGCAACCTGAAGGATTTTTGAATCCGTTTGGAGATAAAAAAAAAAAAAAAGAAATTCATTATGATTTTGGATTGGCATGTAATCTATACTTTCTATAAAAGGAGAAATCTCAGTGTCTATAAAAGGAGAAATCTCACTGACATAAGAAAGTGACATAAGAAAAGCTGATGTGTCAACAGGAGAGGCTGTCCAACAAGTTTTTTCTTTTGTCATTTTGACGTCATAAACCTTAATATTAAAAGCCTTTAAATTTCAAAGTTGGCCCACATCCAAATCTCAAAGGTAAAAGTCTGTCCATTAAACCACTGGCCCACATAACCACTGCCCATCAAAACCACTGCCACGTTCAATAATGTATAAGTTTTGGCTCAAACCTCTGCCCATATTCAAAATTTAAAATCCTGGCTCCAAATTCAAAATTCAAAATTCATACTACATATGAATCTGTCTCCCTATAAATAACATATATGAATTTGGCTGCACATTCAAATTTCAATTTATCTCTATCACTCATATTTGCGATCATATCTCTCTCACTCAAATGCATAGCTCTCATGATTGATCCGGTTAATCTTCGATTGCAGTTCTTTCTTCTAACATTTGTTGACTCTGTTTACACATTATCACTGTTCCAGCATCGCTGTTTTACTTGAAGCTCTGTTTCAAACACCAATGTTTCACCTCAGCTTTTCTTATGTCACTCAGATTTCTCATTTTATAGATTGTTTGAAGGATGCAGAATTTGTATATTCAGTCTATTCATCTGCGGTTACAACTTTTTAAACTTCACGTAATTTTTCCAACATCATTGTTGCAACATCGTTGAGGGTATTTTTTTCTCTGATTTTGAATCTTAAATTTTGAACTGATCTATTATAATTCTCGCTTTATATTTCAGCCTAATCAGAGTTGTTTAAAATTCAAACAATCAGTTGCGGGTTATTTTAGGTTTGTGGATTCATTTAAACTGTTGATATACGTTGATAATATTTATTTTAAGGTGTTGATATATTTCAGCTTTGTTTTTTCCGACCGAGTAGTGGGGAGTTCTTCTGCACTGTTTTTTAAGTCTGTAGTGCAGAAAGTGGAGTACTTCATGAAGCGCCGATGTTGTTCCAGGTTTTCTTGTATTTATTATCACTGATGATATCCATTTTATATATTAGTTCTTCAATCAGCCTAATCATCAGCCTGTTAGCTATATTTCACTATATAGTATGATTGTCAGTTCAGAAGCTTTTCATCACGTTTTACTACCATTATATCCTTCTTTTACATCAGACTTGAAGAAATATTCAAGTTAAAAATGTCATCATACCCCTTTCTGTAGGTTCTTATGATTTAAAGTATCGCTTTATCAAGCAACTTGAGGATGAAGTATATAAGGAGAGGGCTACTGTTCAACAGCTGAAGAGGTGTTTTGATGGACTGCATCTTGGTCTTTTTACGAGAGACCAAGTGTCCAGAAACCGGATGGTGATGTCTTTCTGCACTTCAGAATTCAAAAACAGTGCAAAAGCTTTTCATCACGTTTTACTACCATTATATCCTTCTTTTACATCAGGCTTGAAGAAATATACAAGTTAAAAATGTCATCACACCCTTCTGTAGGTTCTTATGATTTAAAGTATCGCTTTATCAATCAAGGATTATGCTCCAGTATATGAGGATAGGCTACTGTTCAAGAGCTGAAGATTATTAAATTTCGTTGTTCAGTTCTTAATGTAATTGTTGATCTATCGTCATATGTGATATGTAAATTTTAATTCTATTAATCTTTGTAGAGCATTTTATTTTTACTAATTTGAGCATCAACAGTTGTTAGAGTTGATACCTGCTATTGTAATTTTTGAGTTGCTACTGTTGCCAACATCTGTTATTCCCAACAGCAGTTTCCAAAGAATTGTCAACCATTAACACAATAGGAGTTCTGAACATTCTTAAAAAATAGGTATTTTTAAAAAAATTGACAAAAAACTTTAAAAGTCTGTTGGAAACAGCTGTTTTTAAAACATCTGTTTGGCAAAAGATTCATCGACTGTTTAAAGGTATTGTGTGTTCTCATAATTTCTGTTTTTTATAACGACTGTTGAGTTGCTACTGTTGCCAACATCTGTTATTCCCAACAGCAGTTTCCAAAGAATTATCAACGATTAATACAATAGAAGTTCTGAACATTCTTAAAAATAGGTATTTTTTAAAAAAATGACAAAAAACTTTAAAAGTCTGTTGGAAATAATTGTTTTTAAAACATCTGTTTGGCAAAAGATTCATCGACTGTTTAAAGGTATTGTCTGTTCTCATAATTTCTGTTTTTCGTAACGACTGTTCAGTTGCTACTGTTGACAACATCTGTTATTCCCAACAGCAGTTTCCAAAGTATTATCAACGATTAACACAATAGAAGTTCTGAACATCTGTTAATGCTCAACAGATCTTTGTAAAATGTCTTCAGAACATGAAAACTCCATTCCTAAAAAATAGCTATTTTTTTAAATATTGAAAAAAACTCTCAAAAATAGCTATTTTTTTAAATATTGGAAAACTCCATCAACAATGGTATTGTTAGTGTTTTCATAGTATTTGTTAATGTTTGGAATCAACTTCTGTTTGGATAATAATTCATTCACTGCTGAAAGGTATTGTCTGTTTTAATAAGTGCTGTTTATCCTAGCGACTGTGTAACACCTCGCAAAATCATGCCCAATATAATAAAGACACGTGTCATGGACTTTAAACGTGTAATGGATTGATCTGGTGGGACTAAAATTGTCAAACAATGTAAATATGTAAGTAAAAGGATCCAAAGTGTCAACATGCCAATCTTGTGCCTCTGATTGACCTCACACAACATTCGTATTCTTTAGCGAATAATTTGTCAAACATAGAAAGTCGTTTGTGTTTAAATTAAGGATATCACGAAACATAGGGGTTAAAAGTGCCAACATGTTAAATGTTACCTCTGAGTGACCTTTTAACGAACCCAAAAACATTGTAATAATTGTATATTTTGCTCTCAAGAATATTGGATATTAATTTTGTGGAGTTTTGATGAAAACAAGACTTTTCGGGTGATCTTACAACTAATCGGGAGCTTAACGGAGTTAAAATATGACCCAAGGCCCTTAATAGTTAACTATGAGGGTCATAAGTGCAATAAATGAAAGTTAAATAAACTTAAAATGGACCAGGGACTGAAATTGCAAAGTTTGGAAACTTTTTACCGGATTCTCCCATTGTCGCGGCCCGCATAGACTTCTTATAAGTCTTACGCAGCCCGCGTAAGAGTGCCAGTAACAGAAAACCTGCACAACTGCAGGTTCAGTCAGTTCCACCGCCTTTGCATGTTTGTATTCGATACCAGGGACTGAGCAAATGGTTTTTCATGCACTAGGGACACCTGGAAACATCTGAGATCAATATAGGGACATATGGATTGATCATATGAAGTGGAAATTACTATATAAAGGCCCTTTGTTTGCACTTAAGAACTTGCATATTTGAAAACTTCATTCTAGATCACTCTCTGAAGCCTCCTGCTGATCAAGGAAGCTTTCTCTTGTTCCTAATTCATGCTAAGTATTCTTGTAAGCATTCTTAGCTTCCTAAGTTCAAGTTTTATCAGTTTAATGACCGAAAGTCAAAGTTATCGTAATTAAGCTTTGACTTTGTGATTAATCACAAACGGTCCAGTCATTATTCGAATTGAAAGTGGCTATGAGTTGGTAATTATGTAGGTAATAAACCCTTAAAAGGGCACCTACTGATTATCACTTTTACTTGGTCAATTGTCGGGTCAAACTTGTTAATAAAAAGTCAAACGAGTCAGTTTTTACAAATGAATTCATAACTGATAATGCAGAGGTTATGGAACATGTTTTAACACTTAAATAACTTGGTAAATAATATAAGAACATGTCTAAGCATGTTCAACCCGATAATTCTGAGTTTAGGCTTGGTTCGGAACCGAAAGTCGCAAAAGTAGACTTTGACTTTAGCTTTGACTTTCAGTTCTGACCCGATTTAGCTTAGTTTAGATATGCCTTAGGGTTCCTTTAGGACCATATTATAGGTTAGTATAACCCTCTGAGGTTATACAACTTGGTTCCATAGAAATCCTAGTTCATTGCATGTTTCCGTTAAATGCTTAAAAGTTGACCATTATGCCCTTTTGATATTAAAACGAGATTTTTTAAAATGTGAGAGGACAAAAACCTTTATTACTGATATTTAAGCATGTCCTAAAAGTTTGACATCAGATTATGGTCTAAAATAGAAGTTATGCGCGATATCGTAAAATGAAGACTTTTTATTAATGAAATGGCAATTTTGGCATAAATCATATTTAAACCCAACTTTTGACACCAAACTTGCCACCTACTAATATTTAGGGATTTTTGAAAATTTTTGTTAAATTTTAAACTGATCATAACATAGGGTTCTTGCATAGACTCGGTAATTGACGGTTATGCCCTTTTTGCTAATAAAATAAGTATTCTTACTGATTATTTTATACCAGAACCTCAAATTGCTATTTAACCTCTTTTATAAACTTTAAAATTACCAAAATACCCTTACGGGGCTTAATTTGGTTTTAAATTCGTTTTGGGCATAATGGAAGGTATCCTACTAATATCATAACGTATTTTAAGCATATTAACTTGTGGAACTTGTACATGACTCATTTTGGTTACCCGTTATGCATATTCGCATTCGGTATGGTTTATGTAACTAGTTTGCATAAATTAACCGAAACGGGTCAAACCTTATCATTTTTACTTACAAATCCAGAATGTGTTTAGTTTACCCATTTTATACAAGTCTTCATACTTGTCGGGTCTAAATCACATTCTAATCCGGTCTTCGCTTAATCATGCGTTTGAACCGTAAACCTTTCATTAAAACTAACCGATCTAAGTTTGAACTTAAGTAAGACCCATTAGGAATCTAATTGTCACACCCCGATATTTCCACGTATTACCGGTGGGCCCGGTGGGGAGTATCGTGACGTAGTTGATATCATCATAGTCAATAATCACAGTTCAATGCACAGCGGAAGTCTAAAAGTAATAATATTACAAACCGAATGAAAGTATCATGAGTATAATAAACGGAATGTAAAAGGATCCACATGCGGATCAAAACATAGGAAATATTGTTCAACAGATTTTTAAGTGACTAATCTTGCAAGACTTCTTTATTTATTCACTCAGGAGTAGCCAGCCTATTTCGCATAGTACCTGCACTTAACCTTTTGAAAAATACGTCAGTTTACACTGGTAAATACAATTAACCGACACTTTTGAAAATGTTTTTGGAAAATTGATTTAAATGCACAAGGCACAAATAATCTTTTATAACTTGGGATAATTATTTAAAAATAATCTTGTAAAAGAATTATATGTTTGTTATACGTTCAGTAGCCCGGGTTGAATATCGGGTTAAAGATTAATAGACACACCACATAATATAACCTACGGCGAGTTATTCTCGAACAGGTAGGTATATCATTTTACATACGCACCGGCAGGTGTATGCCTACAACCCGTGCTTAAGTCGTGGCCATTTCAATGAATGAGCCGAGGATATCCAGGACATGGTCATTAACCCCCCAAAGGCTTTAAGCAAACAAAACAGATTAAACGGGTTATCTCAATAATTTAACCTTCATATGATTAAAGATTCAATACCCGACCAAGCGGTATTTTATATACCGTACCCCAAGCCCGTATAAGGGAAAATAAGTTAAAAGTATTTACCTGAGCAAATTATACAAATTTATCCTAGCCGTATACAATCAGCAAGTGCAATTATCTTTTACTGGGCTCCTAAATCTGGAACGAAGGTTTTAATAACCTAATAGATTCCTAACGGGTCTTACTTAAGTTTAAACTTAGACCGGTTAGTTTTAAGGAAAGATATACGGTTCAAAACGCAAGATTAAGCGAAGACCGGATTAGAATGTGATTTAGACCCGACAAGTATGAAGACTTTTATAATATGGGTAAACTAAACACATTCTGGATTTTGAAGCAAAAATGATAAGGTTTGACCCGTTTCGGTCGATTTATGCAAACTAGTTACATAAACCGTACCGAACGCGAATAATGCATAACGGGTAACCAAATGAGTCATATACAGGTTTCACAAGTCAATATGCCTTAAATATGTTGTGATATCAGTAGGATACCTTCCATTATGCCCAAAATGGATTTAAAATCAATTTAAGCCCCGTAGGGGTATTTTGGTCATTTTAAAGGTTATAAAAGAGATTAAATATTAATCTGAGGTTCTGGTCTAAAATGATCAGTAAAAATATTTAATTTTGCATGTCATGTCAGTAGGGTATTGCATATATGAGGAATTTATCATTTATAACCAAACTATGCACCGTAGGGGAATTTTGGTAATTTCATATAAGTTTAAATGGTCAAATTTGGAAATCTGAGTTCAAAACTTTTACTTACTGTTAAAGTATAGAAATTTACTTAAAACATCAGTAGGTATTAAGTCTTATGTGTCAAAAATAATTTTAACTCATACTATGCGTTTAAAACGCGTATAAAGTCGTTTTTTGGCGATTTTCGGGTTATATAAGGAAATCTGAGTTTTTGATCAGTTTATAAGGTTCAAAATATTTTATTTATCATATAAAATTAGTAGAAAAAGATTTGGTATCAAAATGTTATGTAAAACTCATTTTATTGTCAAAAAGGGTATAACCGTCAATTACCGATTAAAGCAAAAACCCTACATTATGATCAGTTTAAAAATAAATAAAAATCTTCAAAAATTCTAAAATATTATATTACATCAGTGGGTAAAAGGTTTAGTGTCAAAATTCGGGTTTAAATAGGCTTTATGCTAAAAATACCATTTAATTAATAAAAAGCTTTCATATTACGATATTGAGCATAACTCCTAATTTAGACCACAAACTGATGTAAAATTTTTAGGACATGTTTATAAATCAGTAATAAAGGTTTTTGTCCTCTCACATTTTCAAAAATCTCGTTTTAATATCAAAAGGGAATAGTGGTCAACTTTTAAGCAATTAACGGAAACATGCAATGAACTAGGATTACAAAGGAACGACATTGTATAAACTCAGAGGGTTATACTTACATGTAATATGGTCCTAATGGAACCCTAAGGCATATCTAAACTAAGCTAAATCGGGTCAGAACTGAAAGTTAAAGCAAAAGTCTTCTTTTGCGACTTTCGATTCCGAACCGAGCCTAAACTCATAATTGTCGGGTTGAACACGTCTAGACATGTTCTTACATTAATTACCAAGTTATATTAGTGTTAAAACAGGTGCCATAACCTCTGCATTGTTAGTTATGAGTTTATTTGCAAAATAGCTTTCTGTTGACTTTTTAATATTAAGTTTGACCCGACAATTGACCAAGTTAGAGTGGAAATCAGAGGGTTCCCTTTTTAGGACTTATTACCCACATAATTACCAACTCATAGCCACTTTCAATTCGAAAAATGACTAGACCATTAGTGATTAATCACTAAGTCAAAGCTTAATTACGACGGCTTTGACTTTTGGTCATTAAGCTAATGAAACTTGAATTAGAGAGGTTAAGGATGCTTACTGAAGTACTTAGCACGAGTAATGATCCTTAGAAAATGACCTTGAGCTCCAGGAGGCTCCCAAGAGTGAGTTGTGATTGAATTTTCAAGTGAATGCAAAAATGGTGCAAACAAGAGTTCTTATATAGCCAAATAAACTTCACAAGATCACTCCACACAAGTCTACAAATGTTTTCTGATGATCCTAGGTGTCCCCTATGCATGTAATACTGTTGGCTCAGTCCCTGGTATCAAGAAATGGCATGCAAAGGCGGTGGAACTGGCTGTACAGGTATCTGTCCCCATTTTCTGCACCTGGCAGTCTTACGCTGCCCGCGTAAGATTTGTCTCATGGCCTACTATAACAACCTTAAAGAAAACCGACACCCTCAAATTTTTCCGACACCCTAATATATTTTAAAATATCCCAATATGTCCCAAAATATCCCAATATGTCCCAAAATACTCGGGTCTAATATCCCTTAAATAGCGAAGTTCTGCTCCGTTGTAAGTATTATAACCCCTGGATACGTATTAGATACGTTGCCCGATTGATCTAGGGTTCCGTAACGGCTGTCGTGGTTCTGCCCGACGTAGTCATTGGAATGTCGTCTCGGGGAGGGTATTACTAATGTTAAAATGGGTTATTATACTAACACGCGTGCATTTGTGAAATTTATAGATTATTCCCAGGAAACCCTTACAGAAAATCTAAGACAGCAATGTGAGTAATCTCCTTTTTGTAAACAGTTTTTACAAAACCTTAATTATTTCACAATGCAATTTAGCAGTGATTGAGTCTTTGTAATTCTACAATTACTGCCGGTATGTTGGGGTTTTGTATACAAAATGTGAGTAATGTTACCATTGGACGAAGAGTTAGCCAATGTGTAATATGACCCACCAGTCAGGATTGACAGTACTGAATGAGTAATTGGGTAGATATAAACATTGTAATCGCCCTCAATACTGTTAAGTTTAAATTAAATTAATGTTTCTTGATTAAACTGGGATTCACTCACCAGTATTTCCCACTGACAAATGTTTTTAAACGCGTTTCAGGTAACACAATGTGAAAGCCAATTAGAAGCCAGCTGGATAGCAATGAAGGCTTGGATAAGTGGCTATAAAAGTTACCTAAATAAAGAAGGCGTTTTAATTCAATAAAATGGGATTTATTCCTATAAATCATTTTGTAATAAAAACTTGGGTTTTATTCCGATGTGTGTATTTCTATAAAATGTGGTGGTTTACTCTGATAAAATATTTCATTACTACGGTCCTGATGTAATTTCTGCTGCCAATTTAATAAACACCGATATCACCGACATTGAGTTCGCGGCCGCCCGTTCCCAGGACAGATAGGGGGCGGGGGTTGCGACAGAAGGTGGTATCAGAGCTAAGCCACTGATTTAGCCACAGAAGCATTCTGCTGACATCAAAATTCAAATTGTTAGGAAATAAATTATGGGAATACGTGCATAATTGTATTTTATTGTTATGTGTTATTTGACTATTTGTTAGTTTATAGTATGAGCGACCAAGGACCATCTGACGCGTATTGCCAATTGTCTGGTTCGCCTAGAAGCGATGGCACCTCCTCTTCCCAGCCTGCCCTCTCAGGGTACTCCGCTGATATGGAAGAAGGAATATTCGTATTTAAGGCTCAGTCAGAAGAGCCATTTCCTCAAAAAAAGAGGGGATGGTTCAGTAGGGGAGCCCACGAGCGTAGAAAACGTATGAAAAAGTTACAAGACCAGAGAGCACTAGCAGCAGTTAAGAGAGAGATAGATGCCTATGCCCAGGACATGATCAATAGGGGAATAGCCAACATCCACATCTTAGCAACCACTGCAGCTGACCCTAACCTGGAGCAATTGATAGCACCCCAACCACAACCACCAATTCCTGACCAACCCATGGAAATAGAAAACCCTGAAAATCAAGTAGAAATGCATGATTTTAATCCGGAGGAAATACCTAGGGTACCCGCACCAAACCCCTTAGAACCAAATTACGACCCCTGGTGAGATGACGTTAGGGACAATGTGCAACGCTACCCGATACATGAAGACACACCCATGCAGAACTTAGGAGCCTACCCAGGTTTGGATCCTTCAGATCCCTATTACCACGATGTATTCATTAGGGAGATTTTAGAGAATCCTTACCAATTCCAGGCACCTACACCCCCATACCAGGAACCCGCACCCCAGATTCCGAACCTAGTCCTAGAACCTGCACCCCCAATGAATGCAGAAAACGTACAAGAACTTATGAC
Source organism: Helianthus tuberosus (assembly GCA_030545235.1). Lineage (NCBI taxonomy): Eukaryota > Viridiplantae > Streptophyta > Magnoliopsida > Asterales > Asteraceae > Helianthus > Helianthus tuberosus. The sequence continues at coordinate 10,187 of JARYGA010004148.1, forward strand.
TTTTGGTGAGGAAATTTTAGAGAGTAGTGAACGAATGAGACAGGTGGGAGAGCGACTCGTCTGGAAGTATGACGAGCGCAATATGGATTTCTGGATGAATCCATATCCATGAATGTGATGGCGGAGACGGTAATAGTAATAATAATAATAAAATAATATGATATGTGTATATGTGTATGAAAAAAAAACTACAGATGCCTATTACTAGTAGTGTAACTTTAAATTTCAGTCGGTATTGTAATTTTAATTTTAGTACTGGTGTGTAATAGATGCATAGTATATGAATAGAGTAAGTCGCAATGATCAACGCTTTTGACCAAAATGTGTGTCATGTGATTGACTATATTAAATATTATTTTTATGATATTAATAACTGGTAAATGTTTAAAATTCAGATGGCCGACGAAGGAAATCAAAAAAATCTGAATAATGATAACCAGAGTAACATTAACTTGGTTAATGAGAATCCGAGCATCAATAACAATGGAAATCAAGTGGATAATAGTACTATCCAACATATAGTGGCACAAGGAATTATAGATGCAATGCCATTTATTCTTCAAACTGTTAAGGATGCTGATAATAAAAGTAAACATAGCAGTAAGCGACCAACTGAACCAGAAAACAGCGTAAACAATGGACCTGTACTTCAAGTGCCCATTCCCAAAAGAAGAAGAACCATGCCTTATGGTTGTTCTTATAAAGAATTCTGGTCCTGCAAACCAATATAATTCTCGGGCAATGAAGGACCCATTGCAGCTCTACGCTGGATAGAAAAGACTGAGGCTGTTTTAAAAATAAGCAAGTGTGCTGAAGAAGATAAGATAATGTTTGCTTCCAACCTGTTTAAAAACTCAGCCTTAGAATGGTGGAACACTATCCTCCAGTCAAGAGGAAGTGATAGGGTATACAACATGGGATGGGAAGAATTTAAAAATATGGTAGAAAGGAAATTATGTCCTCCCAATGAAAAGGAACATATAGCGAATAAGTTTCTGAACCTAAGAATGACCGGGGTAGATAGTAAGGGTTATACTACCACATTCTTTGAATATGCCAGAATAGTACCAACCCTTGCATCACCTGAACCAGTATTAATCTCCCGCTATATATGGGGATTAATTGGAGAGATTAGACATGTAGTCAAGGCAGCTAGACCTCAAACTATAGAAGAAGCTGTAGAACTAGCAAATACCTTGACATATGAGTTAATCTGTACTAGAGAAGAAGATCAGAAAAGGAATCTAGCTCAAAGACTTACCCAGGAATTCCGATCTGGAAATTCCAACCGTGGGAAAAATATAGGTTCCACATCTGCACCTTATTGCAACTATTGCAAAAAGAAGCATTCTGGAAGATGCTCCATATATTGCAATTTCTGCAAAATATCAGGACACAAGGAAGAAGACTGCAGGAGGAAAGCCAACAACAAGATATGCTACAACTGTGGGGAACAAGGCCACATCAAGCTGAACTGTCCGAAATTGGCTCCAGCTGCGAACAACAGGAACAATAAAAATGCTAAAGCATTCATTCTGACTGCAGATGAAGCCAAGATGATTCCAGACGTGATAGCTGGTACGTTTTTAGTTAATGATGTCTTTGCTAAAGTATTATTTGACTCTGGTGCAAAACAAAGTTTTATTAATACTTCATTTTGTAAACTTCTAAATCACTCATTAACTAAACTACCACAAGAATGTCTAGTCGAGACAGCAAATGGAGAAACTGTTAGGATTTCTGAAATCTTGCGGGGAGCAAGAATAGAATTTTTAAACCAAAAGTTTATGGCAAATCTTTACCCAATGAATCTGGCAGGATTTGATGTCGTTTTAGGAATGGATTGGTTAATAGCCAATAAAGCTAATATTTTATGTGATCAAAAGTCAATTCAAGTAAATTCACCAAAGGGTGAAAAGATCACAATTAAAGGTGATAAACCATCTAGATCCACGAAATTCATCTCTGTGATGAAAACTGCAAGTTATATAAGAAAATGATCTATAGTGTATTTGATTTCTATAATCACTAACACTAAAGGAAAGGAATTAAAAGACATTCCAGTAGTGTCTCAGTTTTCAGATGTATTTCCGGAAGAATTACCAGGACTACCGCCAGACAGGGAAGTTGAATTCAGAATCCATCTATTACCAGGAACAGCACCGATTGCCAAAGAACCTTACCGTTTGGCACCCTCCGAAATGCAAGAACTGAAGAAACAATTAGACGAATTGTTGGAAAAAGGATTTATACAGCCAAGTTCGTCGCCATTGGGAGCACCGATTTTATTCGTTAAAAAGAAGGACGGATCGATGCGTATGTACATTGACTACCGTGAATTGAACAAAGTCACGATTAAGAACCGGTACCCATTACCAAGAATCGATGATCTGTTTGATCTTTTTCTCTAAAATCGATTTAAGGTCAGGATATCATCAATTAAAGGTACAGGAAGAGGACATTCCTAAAACCGCATTTCGAACAAGGTATGGTTATTATGAATTTACTGTCATGCCATTTGGTTTAACCAATGCCCCAGCTGCATTTATGGACATGATGAACCGAATATGTAAGCCATATTTGGATAAATTCATAATTGTCTTTATAGATAAGATTCTAATTTATTCTAAAAGTAAAGAAGATCATGCAAAGCATTTGCACGCACTTTTAAGTCTATTAAGAAGAGAAAAGCTTTATGCTAAATTTTCAAAGTGCAAATTTTGGTTAGAACAAGTACAGTTTCTTGGACACTTAGTCAATCATGAAGGAATTCATGTGGATCCAACAAAGATTGAGGCGATTACCAAATGGAAAACCCCTGAGTCACCAACCGAGGTTAGAAGTTTCTTAGGATTAGTCGGTTATTATAGAAGATTTATTCGAGATTTTTCTAGAATAGCCATTCCTTTAACTAAATTAACCTGTAAATCCATTAAGTTTGAATGGGGACCAAAGCAAGAAGAAGCATTTAGAATTCTTAAGCAAAAACTAACCCATACTAGCGTTACCAGAAGGAACTGAAGACTTTATAGTCTATTGTGACGCTTCCAAACTAGGTTATGGATGTGTGTTGATGCAACGCCAAAAGGTTATAGCTTGATGTGCGTGAAAGTGTCGTATATTTTAGGTATATATTTTAAGCCCTTTTTAACACTTACTTTTAGCCAAGTTTTAAATTTATAAAACACGATATTTCACTAACACTAAACACACATATGGGCAAGTGCACCCATCGTTGAGTGTAGTATAGCGTTGGTAAGATACCGAGGTCGTCCAAGGACACAAGAGCTTTTAGTACCGGTTTATCCTCAACGTCTAACCAAAATAAAAGTTTAGAAAAATGTTTTAAACTAAGAAAAATAAAAACTAACTAAAATGCTGAAAATAAAAATAAAATAAAAACAGATAGACAAGATGAATCACTTGGTTCCGACTCGTATCTAGTATAACCTTTGATTATTTCCGCACTTTTGCACATAATTAAGAGATTATCTTAGTTATTGTAGTAGGCCCCTCTTTTGAAGGTGACGTTACCCTCACCCCAGTAGTTTGAGTCAGCAGGGATACAATCCTAAAGGGGTGGATTATTGGAAGATAATGAATTAAGTTATTAATGCAGTATTGTGGTAGGCCCCGCTTTTGGCGGTGACGTTACCCTCGACTAAGTAGTCTGAGTCAGCAGGGATACAGTCCTAAATAGCCGGGTTATAGTATTAATAGTAGTTAACTTATGAGGGGATCAAAGAGTTTGGACCCCCGCCATCCAATACCGTGAAGTATTGAAGGAGGTCCTACTAAATTTGACCCAGGTCCATTGCAGGACCTCTAAACGCTGAACAATGGCAAGACCTTTACCAAACCGTTCCCTTAACCCCCTACCAGGTAGCCAACATACCTCCATATAGACCGTGGAGATATGAATGGTGAAAATCCTTTATTTTATATAGACAGTAAAATAATGCCAAGACACCACGGACAAACGATAAGGAAAGATCACCTTCAACATAAGTAACTAGTTATTAAAGTCATTAATACAAAACCAAATAAAAAGTGCAAAAGATTAGAAATAAAAAGTATTATACTAGACACTTTGTCTTCACCAAGTGATGTAAGAGACTTAGGCAAACATGGCCTTGATTGTCAAGAACTCTTACGATCAATCTTGGATCCCGAGACGACTCACACACTCTATGATGGACAATGGATGATGGTGGTGGATGATGGTGTTGTGATGGTGGTGGGTGGTGGATGAAGTGTGAGAGAGGTGGTGTGCCAAGGGATGAGTTGCAATGAAACCAAGCACTCCTATTTATAGGCTGAACAGAAGCCTGGGCACGGCCCCGTGTCCGTTGGGCACGGCCCCGTGCCTGTCTGACACTCTCTCTCTTCATTAATTGTAATTCGCAATTACAATTAATGCGCCTGCAGTACTTTCGGCACGCCCCCCGTGTCCGCTGAGCACGGCCCGTGGTGGGCAATAGAAGCTTCTATAGGTTTGTCTTTTCTGCTGCTTCTTGGGCACGGCCCCGTGCTGGCTGAGCACGGGGCGTGTTCAGCCTTCTGTTTTCTTTATTTTGCTTTGGAAGGTGCCGTTGAGGGTTCGGGCAATCCACTAATGTTCCTTTTCTTGTATTTATGTTGGATTTAGCTGTCTTTTTGCTTCTTTTGCGTTTTTGAGCTCATTTAATCCTGAAAATACAAAAGGAAGACAAAAACACTCTTTTTCCAATATTAGTACTAAAAAAGGGTTAGTTTTATGCCTCATTTGATGTAATTTATATGTTGCATTTTACACACATCAAATACCCCCACACTTGAACTTTTGGTTGTCCTCAAGCAAAACTCTTTAATATTTGGCTTACACTCCCAAATGGAATAGGTAGAAGAGAAGGTTTTGGGCTTGTCATAGAGTGTCGGGATTTCCAAGATCTTTTTAGGGTTTTATTTTTATTTATTTACACTCCTATTCGTAATGATTTATTTAGAACTGTTCATAAAAGAAATTACTTATTTGGGCATAACATGCCTTTTTAAAATTCTATTTATATACAAGTTCACATACCTCGCGGGGAAATCACTCACACTCGGCCGAAGGTGTGTTTTTAGTGAATCACTCGAGAGCGGCATGGAACTTATTCCTACCATAAGCTTGCCAAGAAATCAATCCTCCTCCTTTTTAACTTTTATACCTTTGTAGATATCAAGAGGACTTTGTGGGTTAAGGGTTGGCTAGGGTTAAAGGTAGGTGGTTGGGTTAGTGGTTAGTAGAAAAAAAGGCTAAAAAGCGTAACAAGTGTCGGTTTTCGTATTTTTGCAACCTTTTATTTTTGATGAAGCTTTTATTCAAACAAAGTTATTTTTGATTACTTTGTTTGTTTATTTTCTTTTTGCTTCAATTTTTTTTTTTTTTTTTTTTCGAAGAACCGAACTTGTTACTAAAATAAAGGGTAAAAAATGAAAAAGGTTTTGGTGGGTGAAATGGTTTTTTTTTTTTTTTTTTTTTTTTTTTTTTTTTGGGTGATGAAACGAAAAGGTTTAGGCTCAAAGGGGCTAACTAGGGGGATTTTTGGGTAGGTGGTAAAAGAAAAAGAAAAATAATGGTGTGGAAATGAAAAAGGTTAGTCCTAATGCCTCTATCATTTACTTACTCGGGTTTAAGTTGATAAGGACCGGGAATGTATTGTCATGGCAAGTTCTAGAGTCGTAAGAACCAAGCGGCTATTCACACAAGAAACGAAAAATGAGCATTTAGTCAAATGGTATGAAATTGAGTGCTCAATAAAGGCTCAAAACTCACTTTTGTGGGAATGGGTTTTTTATGTGATCAAGTATATATAATCAAATTTTAAATAAGTTTGTCATGCCTTTTCATAATTTTCTTATGTTGGTTCTTTTTATCACTACGCTATCGGTTGTAAATTTGTAAAAATATAACCTTTTTGAGAGCTTGAATTTCCCGAGTTAAACCTAGACAAGTAAAAAAATGAAATTTTTGAAAAAAATTTGGGGTGATTAGCGGTTCCAA
>JARYGA010004149.1:0-18903 GCA_030545235.1 Helianthus tuberosus
CTTATAGCTTCATAGTTACATCGTATAACGGGTCTAGGCTTGAAGTTATACCAAAAATGGGATGAGACAGTCATTCAAAAATGAGAAAAGAAAAGAAGGGTGTCAAGACATCTATATGACCAAGATGGCCATTACAAAGGACCATTTAAGGCCTTAAGCAAGTCGTGAGAGCTTGTTTTATAAACAAAAGAAACACCTTGCTAATTAACTTATCATTAGTTAAAATTATGTTATACCAATATGCACTGTATGAAGTTAAAATTATGTTATACCAATATGCACTCTAGTATTATATGAAGATGTCTTGGTTAGTTTAAGGGGCTGTTTGGCAACTTCTGAATGATTAAGTGTTAAACCAGCAAGAGGTCTGAACCATTAAGTGTTGAACCAGTAAGAGGACTGAACCATTAAGAGCCTGCATAATGCTTAACCATTCAGAGGCAAATGTCTGACCATTTAAGATTAGAGGTCTTAACCATTCAGACTCTGTATAAATCTTAACCATTCAGAGGCAAATGTCTAAACCATTCAGACATCTGCTCGTGAAACAAACAGTCTGAATTATTAAATGCTGAACCAGTAAGAGGTCTAACCATTAAGAGCCTCATTAAGCGGTAAACAAACAACCCCTAAGTGGTGGGTCTAGAAAAAGAAAAATCAGCGGTATCCTAATTTTTTTTTTTTGCCATGTTTCATGTTTTCAGGGTATATCCTAATATTTGCTCAAGGGTACCTGTTGGATTATGTATGCCCAAGACACATATTAGATTGATGTGGCTAGTACGTTATGATCCAAGTCGAGTCATACCCAAATACAAGCTAGACAAACACTTATAATATTTATTTATGATATGATCAAACAAATAAATATTAACACTTACAATATTTAGAAATTGGTTTTCTAAATAATTACACTTGAGAAACCAATAAATTATATGGATAATTTATTTTGAGAGAATATTTTATTTTGTTATTTAATGGGTTAAATAACATTTTAAAAGTTGTATAAAGTCTTGTAAATATGTAGTGTTATATTTATAAAAGTTATAAATATAAACCAAGACTTAAAACATTATAAAAGAAATTTTTTTTTATAAAAATGCCCATGTGGGCCGCCCCCCATATGTCTTCCCAAGACATAAATTTTGGTCCAATGATGATAAATGCATTTGCATGTGTAAGAAGGGTTTTCATTGGGTGATGTGGGTGGCCATGTCTCACATAAGTTTATATTGTTTTGTATGACAAAATTCTAACATATGAACTTGGAAGACTTGAGTTTTTCTCTCTAAAAATTTTCGGCCAACATAAGGTTGTTCCAAGTTTTTCAAGTTTATTTCAAGTGTGTTAAATCCTAGCTACAATCAAGGTGTTTGTTGGAAGCTTGGGGTATACAAGCTTGAGGTCTTCTACTCTTGAAGGCAACCGTTCAAGAAGTATCATCCTTTTCATCATCCTATTACTCCAAGAAGGTAGTACTCTAAACATCCCATGGTTGTGTTTGATAGTATGCATGTTCATATATGGATACGGGTTTTGGGATTTTGCATATAAATGATATTTATATCTTAAAAGTAACATGTTTTAAATAATTTTCCGCTGCGTTTTGATTTTATAAAGATGAAATCACTTTGATAAATATGTAAAAATCCCAACAATGGCATCTAGAGCCGCTTATATGAGTGCATGCTTCAATAGATTAAATTTTTAGGGTTTCGGGTTTGAATAAAACCTTATGGCCGAAAATTTTAAATTTGGTCATCCCTTTGTTTTTCAAGATTATTTTCTTACATGCATAAGGGAATCTTAAAAAGTTATTTCATATGGATGATTTGTTTGTTTGGAGAAACCCTATCTTTTCGGTTTATCTTTTTTTTTGGCCGAAAATTGTAAGAAAAGGGAACCATTTTTTTTCTTGAATTTTATATATGTGGATATATATTTTGGTGCATATAACCTAGCCATGACCTTGTGTTGAATGATTGTGTTGTGATTTATTTTATTAATTATTTCAATGGGTTGTAATAATTATTATTTTGTTCTTCCATTTGTAAGATATGTAATTTATTTATTTTCATTTGGTATGTAAATAAATAGGTTTGGCGGTGCATTTTATTTTAGTAGAAAAATGTGTTAGGATATATATATATATATATATATATATATATATATATATATATATATATATATATATATATATATTTTGTAAAAGAAGATGCACACAAAAAAATTCGGTTTTGGTTTTGGCCATATTCGGTCCAAAGAACTTCATGGTTCTCAACGGGATTTTAACCAGATAACCAAAACAAATATTTTTGAAGTCCAAAGGACTTTAGAGCTGAATATAAAAAACATTTGGAAGCTCAAAGAAAGTGGATAAATCACAACACAAGAAGGAGACTTGAAGCATTTGGATGCGGGATCAAGTGGGGGTTTAACGACACATCACTTGTGTCATTTTTCACCCCTTAGGAAGGACCTTTTGGCACACTTGTTTCGGCTAACAAGTGTTGTCAAAATAGTTGGCTATGGTTATGCACCTATTGTTATGTATGTTATGCTTGTGTGGTTGTTTATTTATATTGTTTTAATTATATTTGGATATGCATGCTTAACAACTAATAATCAACAACAAGCGTAAAATTGGTTCTTAACAAAATCATTAAAATGGTTAATAAAAGGTTTTATTAAAAATTAATGATTTTATAATAAAATGGGTTTTATTAAAAAGAACCTTGAAAATTTGTTTTCACTAAAGTACCATTGATTTGAATGCATGCAAATGTATGGTACATAATATTTACTAAACTAGAATTTTGAACTATTAAAAACCTTTTATAAAATAAGTTAAACGCCATCCTTTTATACAACACTCGAAACACTTGGGAACTCTTATTGTGGGATAAAGGTCACCTAACCACATTTGAGGGAACTTGTATGTTCGAGGTGGGTTTACCATGTTTGTGGGATAAAGATCACCTAACCACTTATGTGATAAACTCACACGTGTGTGTAAGTTGGACGACTTGATTTGGAAACCATGTGCTTAGGGTCACCGAAGCATGGCGGACAAAGGTGTTGATGAGATTAAACATGCTAACTAAACATAAAGATGTTTAACCGATCCCATATGGCTAGAAATTGCAAAGAGTTGCAATTGTCAAACGTTGACTACCTTGTTAATTTAAATAGAGGGATAAAGGTCACCTAACCAATATTTAAATGTAACGTTGGATTCTAGATTTTAATTATTAATTGTCTTTAAGACACAAAAGGGTATTAATGATTAAAATATAATAATATCGAAAATACTAAATTGAACTTGTTAAATTTTGTAGATGGCCGCTAACAATGCAAACCCGATTAACCAAACCTTCCGAAACCTATCACTAAGAACCATCCTTGAAAAGGATCGTCTCAACCATAACAACTTCATGGATTGGTTTCGAAACTTGAGAATCGTTCTCAAGCAAGAGAATATATCCTATGTGTTGGACGATCTTATGCCTGATGAACCTAACGTGAAAGATGTGGAAGCCTACAATGGTTGGGTTAAGTATACCGAGGACTCCATGCAAGCCTCATGCCTCATGTTGGGAACAATGATTCCCGAGATTCAAAAGGATTTTGAACATCACGGGGCATACGACATGATTACCCAGTTAAAGGAAATGTTCCTACAACAAGCAAGGGTAGAACGCTTCGAAACTATTCGGGCGCTTCATGCATGTCGAATGGAGGAAATCCAATCGGTATCATCTTATGTCCTTAAGATGAAAAGCCACATTGATCGCCTCAAAAGGCTAAATTTTCCTGTCTCTAAAGAGTTGGCTACGGATTTGATCCTCAACTCTTTAACAAAGAAATTTGAGAGTTTTGTAATAAATTACAACATGAATGGATGGGACAAGCGCATTGGTGAACTTCATGCAATGCTCAAAACGGCCGAAACAGGAATGGGCAAAAAGGCTTTACCCATCCAAGCGATCAATCAAGGAGGCAACAAGAAGAGGCCCCACCCCGATTCTAAAGCAAACTATGCTAAAAGAAAGGGACACGTCAAGGGAAAGGGAAAAGCTAAAGCAGAACCCGCCAAACCAAAAGGTTGCTACGAATGACCCATGTTTTGGATGTGGTGAGATAGGACACTGGAAGAGAAATTGTCCAACCTATCTCAACGAGTTGAAAAACAAGAGGGATGCAGGGAAAACCTCAGGTACTATCTTTATGATACATGTTGAGCTTAATGTTATTTATTCTAACACATGGGTACTAGATACTGGATGTGGAACTCATATTTGCAATTTGTTGCAGGGGTTCAAAAGAAATATACATTATAAGAAGGGAGACGCTAGTCTCTTCATGGACAACGGAGCAAAAGTTGAAGTCGAAGCTCAATGAGACTACGTTTTAGAGCTTCCAAGTGGATTGGAAGTTATTTTGGAGAATGTTTTGTATGCTCCTAGTTTGACTAGGAACATAATTTCAGTTTCCCTTTTAAGACAATGTGTTTTAAATTCGAATTTGTTAACCAAGATATTTATGTTTCTATGCATGATGTGTTTTACTTTAAGGCTATGCCTTTAAATGGTATTTATGAATTAGATCAAGACAACGCATCATATGATAGCTCAATGTACCAAGTAACCAACAAGAAACTCAATATGGATTTGAGTGATTCCTATCTTTGGCATTGCCGCCTTGGACATATAAGCAAGAATCACATGCATACACTTCAGAGAAATGGTCTTTTGAAAACGAATGAAGATGATTCATTTGATGTATGTGAATCTTGTTTACAAGGAAAAATGACCAAGACACCCTTTAGTGGAACATTTGAAAGGGCTAAAGACTTATTAGGTATCATACATTCGGATGTATGTGGTCCTTTTAAGCCGATGACTAGGAATGGTGAAAGATACTTCATTACGTTTACCGACGACTATAGTCGTTATGGTTATGTGTACTTACTAAGACACAAGGATGAAGCATTTGAAATGTTCAAAGACTTCAAAAGTGAAGTAGAAAATTAACTCAAGAAAACAATCAAAGTCCTTCGCACCGATAGAGGAGGTGAATACCTTAGTAGTGCTTTTCAAGATCATCTTAGGAGTTGCGGGATTATCTCACAACTTACTCCACCTGGAACACCACAACACAATGGTGTGTTCGAAAGGATAAAAATCTATTAGATATGGTTCGATGTATGATGGCTAGAAGCACATTACCTCTATCGTTTTGGGGTTACGCTTTACTCTCCGCAGTCCGCATACTAAATATGGCCCCAACCAAGAAAGTGGAAAAGACACCTTTTGAAATATGGCATGGAAACCCTCCATCATTATCATTCTTAAGGGTTTGGGGTTGTGAAGCTTATGTTAAGCAATACACCCCAAATAAATTGGAAGTCCGATCCACTAAGTGTATCTTTGTAGGATATCCTAAAGATGATAAAGGATATTATTTCTACGATCCAACCGAGCAAAAGGTATTTGTTGCTCGAAAGGGTAAGTTCTTGGAAGCTAAGTTCCTTATGGAAGGAACTAGTGATAGAACAATGGAACTTCAGGAGGATCAAGAACGACAAGACGATACACGTTTGGTTGATACTAGCGCTCAACAAGAGGTTGTTGAAAACGATCAAGAGGTTGATCAGTACACACAAAATGTTCGCAGATCTGGTAGAATTAGTAGTCCGCCTGAAAGATATGGATTTTTCATGGATGGATGCTACGTGGTGGATTCAGATGAACCAACCACATACCATGATGCAATGTCAAAATCCGTTTGTGACAAATGGCTTGAAGCCATGAACATAGAGATGCAATCCATGTATGACAACCAAGTTTGGGAATTGGTTGTGCCACCACTTAACTCTAAAGTAGTTGGTAGTAAGTGGGTTTTCAAGAAGAAAACAGATATGCATGGTAACTTGGATACTTATAAAGCATGACTTGTAGCAAAAGGTTTCACTCAAACTCAAGGGATTGATTATGATGAGACCTTCTCGCCTGTGGCGATGCCAATGTCAATCAGGATATTATTTGCCAAAGCTGCATATTATGACTATGAGATCTGGCAATTGGATGTCAAAACGGCTTTTCTTAATGGATATCTTGATGAAGATGTCTATATGGTTCAGCCTGAAGGTTTTGTCGATCCAAAACATCCTGACAAAGTATGCAAGTTAAAGAAATCAATCTATGGATTGAAACAAGCATCGAGAAGTTGGAATCGCCGTTTTGATGAAGAAATTAAGAATTTCGGGTTCATCAAGAACGGTGATGAAGCTTGTGTGTATAAGAAAGCTAGTGGGAGCATCATCACTTTCTTAGTACTATATGTCGATGACATTCTACTATTTGGGAATAACATTCCAACCATGGAAGGTGTAAAAGCTTGGCTTGGAAGTTGTTTTTCCATTAAAGATTTTGATGAAGTCGCCTACATTCTGGGAATAAAGATCTATAGGGATAGATCAAGGCGCTTGATAGGTTTAAACCAAAGTGCATACATTGACAAAGTCTTGAATAGGTTCCAGATGGAGAACTCTAAGAGAGGTTTTGTACCTATTCAAAAGGGGACAATACTGAATACATCTCAATGTCCAAGCTCAAAGGATGAGCAAAAGAAAATGAAAGGAATCCCATATGCGTCAGCTATAGGATCCATCATGTATGCAATGATATGCACCAGACCGGACGTCTCATACGCCTTGAGCATGACGAGTAGATACCAGCAAAATCTAGGTAACAGTCATTGGAAGGCTGTTAAGTGCATATTAAAATACCTTAGAAGGACTAAGGATATGTTTTTAATATATGGATCTGGCGAGGAGGAACTCATTGTAAAGGGTTACACGGACGCGAGTTTCCAAACCGATCGAAGTGATTCTCGATCTCAATCGGGGTATGTCTTTATTTTAAATGGAGGAGCAGTCTCTTGGAAGAGCTCAAAACAAGACGTGGTAGCATTGTCCACTACAGAATCAGAATACATCGCCGCTTCATTGGCAGCCCAAGAAGCTGCATGGTTGAAGAAATTCATAGCCGACCTAGGGGTGGTCCCTACCATTCAAGACCCCATAGAGATCTTTTGTGATAACGAGGGTGCGATTGCCCAAATCAAAGAACCTCGTGCGCACCAAAAGACTAGACATATCGAGCGGAGATTCAACTACATAAGGGATGAAGTTGAAAAAGGAAAGATATGTATCCGCCAAGTTCACACCAATCAAAACATTGCGGATCCACTCACGAAGCTCCTTGACAGGGCAAAACATGAGGGTCATACATGTGCCTTAGGACTTCGATATTCTAGTGATTGGATTTGATCTATTTTGTATTTGGATATTGAAACAATTGTTATTTTAACTCTTTTATGGTATTTTGAGTTACGTTTCATTTTAGCATGTTTAAATCCATGAATAAGTTAATTATTCTAAATGTCCGTATTCGATCATACTTGTGGGAACAAATATGAATGTAAGACTATTATGAAATTGGATTGGCGGATATTCATTAGATATGAATATAGAGCAAAGTGTTGCTGCCAAAGTTCATAGATATTTGTGGGATACAAATATTGGGCTGACTCGCTCTCGAATATTACTGCATGGAATCATTTGTGATTGATCATAAGTAAATTTTGAGTAAAGGCGAATATCATAGTATCCTCTGACCTGAGGTACATATTGGGTCTTGATATTCACCAAGTATTATACCTTGACCTAATTCTTTGCTGTCTGTAATAAGGCAGTACATAAGGCTAAACTCAGGTGTGGTACAAGGTGATTGTGAGAGACGTATGTAGTCAAGAAGGGATTTGTTCCTCTTATTCGTTGAGAGTAAGATGTCTAAGGCCTGCTAAAGTTAAATCAATAGAGAATGATCACTCTATGTCTATGGATTTAACATGACATCTGTAACGAAAGGATAAATGATAGATTCACCTAAATCATGTTCAAGTAAGGGACTTGAAGGGGATGATGATATTGAATAGGAAATATAGTCATACGTATTAGGGGTAGTAAACTATAGTTAGGTGGTCTTTACTACTTACATCAATCTTCTATGTATCTTGTGCAAGTGGGAGATTGTTGGATTCTGTATGCCCAAGACACATATTAGATTGATGTGACTAGTACGTTATGATCCAAGTCGAGTCATACCCAAATACAAGCTAGACAAACACTTATAATATTTATTTATGATATGATCAAACAAATAAATATTAACACTTACAATATTTAGAAATTGGTTTTCTAAATAATTACACTTGAGAAACCAATAAATTATATAGATAATTTATTTTGAGAGAATATTTTATTTTGTTATTTAATGGGTTAAATAACATTTTAAAAGTTGTATAAAGTCTTGTAAATATGTAGTGTTATATTTATAAAAGTTATAAATATAAACCAAGACTTAAAACATTATAAAAGAAATTTGTTTTCTTTTATAAAAATGCCCATGTGGGCCGCCCCATATGTCTTCCCAAGACATAAATTTTGGTCTAATGATGATACATGCATCTGCATGTGTAAGAAGGGTTTTCATTGGGTGATGTGGGTGGCCATGTCTCACACAAGTTTATATTGTTTTGTATGACAAAATTTTAACATATGAACTTGGAAGACTTGAGTTTTTCTCTCTAAAAATTTTCGGCCAACATAAGGTTGTTCCAAGTTTTTCAAGTTTATTTCAAGTGTGTTAAATCATAGCTACAATCAAGGTGTTTGTTGGAAGCTTGGGGTATACAAGCTTGAGGTCTTCTACTCTTGAAGGCAACCGTTCAAGAAGTATCATCATTTTCATCATCCTATTACTCTAAGAAGGTGGTACTCTAAACATCATATGGTTGTGTTTGATAGTATGCATGTTCATATATGGATCCGGGTTTTGGGATTTTGCATATAAATGATATTTATATCTTAAAAGTAACATGTTTTAAATAATTTTCCGCTGCGTTTTGATTTTATAAAGATGAAATCACTTTGATAAACATGTAAAAATCCCAACAGTACCTAATACATAAAATGGAGAAATATTTTTTTTACACTTCGCTAAGAAAGTTAAGGGGTATCCCGGATATCCCTGGCCGGTTGGCCCCTACATAGAACCGCCCTCGGTTGGTTCGACACTATAGACTAGAGAGAATACTGTCAGCTTTGTTGTGGGATTATAATAAGTCGTTGTCTTATGTCTCTTGCAATGTCACCTGACCTATTGATTAATCGGTGTGTTTGTATTGTTGCAGTCAAGATAATCCGCATACTTGATTCGAACAAGCTTTGTCCCGCCTATACGCTTTAGTGTTCTTATAACAACACGAATGACTACAGAGGTTTGAACAAATAGTATTTTTGGGAACGTATTCTTATCATGAGAAGTTAGTTGTCATCAAGCTTCTAATAAAATCCAAAACTATATTTATATTTAATATAATTATGTATTCTTATTTTGGTTCAAGCTACTTTTCTATAGCCAATCAATAATTATTTTACTTAAATGTTGAATAGGTATGATCCCGAATTACAGATGCACATGTGTCAAAGGGACCATACCACTCCAAGCTGGCAGCCTTGCCACACGAGAGCATCTAGAAGATTTTAGAAGGTTCTAGAAGGAAACACCTGACGTCAAGAAAATGCTCCCAGCAGACAAAAAGGACGACATGTGGCACCAATTGCAGCGCACAACACTGATTGCAAGATCTTCATGGGCAGGCCGGAAGCCGGTACAAAAGGACGCTGAGCTGAAGCGAATAACCCTGCGCCACGTCACCTCCAGGCCTAGCCATGGCAGAGGGGACAGAATGGATATTCCTACTGGTCGGACAACTGTCAAACAATGGCTAGCTGGCAATCTCCTCCCTTCACAACTCTCCGACTATAAATAGAAGACTCAACCTCCAGGTTTAAAGATTCGATTTCTTGCTCTCTTACTTTATACACACACTTATCTTCAAAACGATTACTTATTCTCATGCCGGATGGTGGTTATAAGAAGAACCACCATCTTCTCCTCCTTGTAGCGAGTCACCGGTGTTGTTCGTTTTGCAGGACATCTCAGAAGAAACAGCCATTCGTAGAGTGAAGAACAGATGTTGAACCATCTTACACGAGAGGACCCGCTGTGATAGTCTAGTATTATCCAGTCTTTCATCAAATGCCAAGTAAAGATAATTGTCGACAATTTTTACCAGGTGTAATATAGGCAAGAGACTGTATACGACTGGTATGTTATGAAGATCGATCTTCAATTTTCCAAGCTGCATGTTAGTTGAATGCACCAAATTGGCACCTAGTTCTTGTTTATGATTGATACGACTAGGTGTCACGCATGTATGCGCAAACACATGGTTTTGTCAATGCTCAAAAACTGAAAGTGTCAATCATGGATGACGAAATCAAGTCATCTTGATTCAAAGGTTCACTATAAAACCTATCAAATCAAAATGTTGATTGGATA
The DNA here is from genome assembly GCA_030545235.1 of Helianthus tuberosus. Lineage (NCBI taxonomy): Eukaryota > Viridiplantae > Streptophyta > Magnoliopsida > Asterales > Asteraceae > Helianthus > Helianthus tuberosus. The sequence continues at coordinate 10,473 of JARYGA010004149.1, forward strand.
CATTGTCGTTGGTGGAGTAAGAAAATGAGTGAGTTGGTTCACATGATGGACCGAGTCAACACAAATCGGCCCAAGATCAATCATTTGGGTCACAGTTTGACAAATTCGTCTATTTATTAAAGTAATAATATATTAATTGAAGAAGATAGTAAAAGCATGGCACGTGACAAAGAACGTGCACCCATGTGACCAGATTGGCTCCACAGTTACATACAGATCAACATCTGACTTTCCTTCAACTTGAAGATGACCCCTATTGCATTTATTAATTTGGTCTGCCCCCTTTGCTTGCTATGCATGTTTGGTTTCAAATTAACTATGAATCATTCATATTAATAATTAACCAGTTTTGACTTTCTGTGTTAAAATATAAAAAGTAGGTAAGTCATGAGTTCATATATGTATTTTCTTAACTCTTGATTTCTATAGAGAGAACTTATATCATGTAATGGTAGATTGGTAGATACTATTAATATAGCATTTATAACTTATATAATAATAACAATAAAAATAATAATTGTTGATTGATTAAGATGTTTTTGATGCATAATCACTCCATAAGAAAATAAATATGGAAACATGGGAAGTAATAATGACATTGCTAGCAACAAGCACCTTAATATATATATATATATATATATATATAGGGTGGGGTTCTAGAGTGAACATCAGTGTATTTGTGAACTGAGTGAACAAATCTTGGCTATTGATTTACACACGTCGATGGCTAGGATTTCATCATCAAATCGTAAAATACACTAGTGTATTTCATCAACAAAACCTGGCCATTGATCTACACACATGTATGGCTAGAATTAGTTCGCTCAGTTCGCAAACTACACTAGTGTTCACTCTTGAACCTAATCTTATATATATATATTCAGTTGATAGCTATCCAACAAGTTGGAACAAAATAAAAATACTCTAGCATATTTGAGCCTAAGCTTTTCTAGCAAAGGTATCATCACAATTCAACACTATTTTTAATCTACTAAAGCATAGTAAAAATAAAAGAGTAAACTGCTAAATTCGTCCCTGAGGTTTGACTCAAATTGCTAGATCAGTCCAAAATCAAGTTTTGTTGCTAAAACAGTCCCTGAGCCTAGTTTCTGTTGCTATTTCAGTCCATTGAAAGGGAAAATGATTGGACTAAATTAGCAATTTGAGTCAAACCTTAGGGACGAATTTAGCAATTAACTCCTATTAATTGGACTGAAATAGCAGCAGAAACTAGGCTCAGGGACTGTTTTAGCAACAAAACTTGATTTTGGACTGATCTAGCAATTTGAGTCAAACCTCAGGGACGAATTTAGCAGTTTACTCAAAATAAAAAGATCAAAAGATAATTGTTGATTGATTAAGATGCTTTTGATGCATAATCACTCAATAAGAAAATAAATATGGAAACATGGGAAGTAATAATGTCATTGTTAGCAACAAGCACCTTAATATATATATTATATATATTCAATTGATAGCCATCCAACAAGGGGGAATAAAATACTCTAGCATATTAAAGCCTAAGCTTTCTAGCAAAGGTATCATCACAATTCAACACACTATTTTTAATCTACTAAGAGCATTCTCATCCAATCCATCAAATTATACATACATTCCACTAAAAAACAACTCCTATATCAATATATTTTCACTAAAAACAAATATTTTTTCTCTCTCCTTTTCAATTAAATAATATTATCATTACATTTTTCTCTCTCCTTCACTCACAACCACTTTCAATATATATTAAAAAAATTATACTGGGTGAACAGTGTCCCCCCAAATATACAGATGAACAGTAACATTTTCTCTCTCCTCCACTCACAACCATTTTTTATACCCTTTATAATATAAAAACTACCCCTCACATATTTTGATGGTTTGGATGAGAATGCTCTAAAGAATAGTAAAAATTAAAAGATGAAAAGAAAATGGAAACCAAAAATCAAGAAATAAACAAGCCAACACACATCACATGTAGGGGAGATATCTAATGCTCCCATGAACATCACAACATGAACCGAGGTGGAAAAACTCGGTCCCTTTGATTTCGAGTCAACTCAGTGGTGTTGCGGAGGAGGCAATGCAGGCTTACATTGGTAGCACTTGGCAAATAACCCAAACGTATCAATTTGTCTCACGAAGTTGGTCATACTGGCCCATCCACCAAACCCAAACCCGACCACTAGAACCCATATGACTACAAACACGTTTAGCACGTACATGGCTGACCAACTCGGTAGGAAGCGGGGAGGTTTCTCTGCCGCATTCTGCATACAAAATTTCATTAGATTCAAGTCTAAGAAAACCTGAGGGACTAGTTTTGCTATTCAAGTATAGTTAAGGGACTAGCCAGCTCATCTCCGACATAGTACAACACCAAAGTATGGCATAACTAGATGGAAAAGGACTTGCAAACTATGTAGGCCTACTATTATCAGTATTTCCAAATCTAGACTTAAATGTACTTGTACAGTTTTCTTTGTAATCATCTAGAAAAATTTATACTTTTAAAATATTTTTCCTTATAAATATAAAAATATATTATTCCAAGTTTTTATTGGAATTACTGAATATTTACTAATCGTACCTCTTTTCGTTTTAAAGTTGTTAAATCATTAATATTTCGCTCGTATACATTCCACTTTTATAATGCTATTAATTAAACAATATTTGAAAGCATAGTTTTCACATTTATAAAAATAAAAGCCTGTCTAAATCAAAATACCTGTTACCAGAGGAAAAGTGCCACTTTATTGTCATGGACCGTTATACCCTTTCTATATGAGGATAATTACCATATGCTACTAAAGAAACTAAATACAAACCATCATGGATACTAACAGAATTATAACTTGTAACTGTGAATTTTATACCTGACGAGCCGAGGCCTTTCTGTATGTGAGCATATGCGCAAGAGCGGGGATAATGTAAACTGTGAAGCTAACCAAGAGAGCACCAACTGCGGAATTGATAGGCCCGAAGAAAGGGAAAATGATAGCCAAAAACCAAATCGGTATCACCACGGGTAGCCTTGCTAGTGCCCGTAAAAATATGCTCTTTGTATCGTGCATCCCGATCACTTTCTCCCACACAAAGTATAACGGAGTGCATGCGAATCCAAATGTAATAAACTGTTCCACATTTGTTATAAAACCAATTATGTTATCATACATTATAGTTAACAATTGGATATAGTAGAATTCAAAGATATTTGCCCGACCTGATGAATAAGCATTAGAATGACTGCGGCATCACGCCAACGGGTCTTGGGAAGGAGAGAGAAGGCGTTTGAGTGGTTAAGAAGTTCATCACCAAACGCCCAATAAACCGCGGAAGCAGAGGGGAGTGTCAATGTGAATACATATAGAGTGGCAATTAAGTAAATATACTTGAATTTTCGCGGTTTCCACATAGCATGCATAATCTCCCTGAAATTAAAATATAAATCAAATAAAATAGACACAACCAAAAATAGTTATACTTTCTAGAGGGGACATGTTATCTGATGATTCAAATGCCAAGAACATGAAGTGTTGGATCAAACAAAAAAGTAAATGACCATATTACCCTCCTAGAAATAAGATCCAAATAGAGATATCAAGTCCACTCTCCATGTGCATCTCTTTATGTTAAAGCTCATTACTTTATTGATTAAAAGATTTAGTTTATACTAATTAGTCAATAAACACACATAATTAAACAATTTCAATAAGCAAGATCCCATCATTATGAACACAAAAAAGTAGGGCCGTTCAAATCGCTCGCCGCTCGTCGCTCGCTCGACGCTCGTTCGGAAATTGCTCGGAAAATGCTCGTTCGATTTGACGCTCGGTTGTAAACGAGCCGTTCTGCTCGGTTCGGTTTGTAAACGAGCCAAGCATGAGCAAAGGTCTGCTCGGCTCGGTTCGGCTCGAATTATTATTTTAATTAGTGTATATATACATATACATATACATATACATAGGGAGCCGCTAGAATGAGAACCACCACGAGTTATGAGAACCACGAGAACCGCGACCCGCGGGTGGCCGTTGACCACGAAATTTTTTTTACACCTAGATCCGTATATTTTAGGACCGGGTGTAAATTTTCGGTTCAAACGGCGCGCCCGAGGGGGTAGTTTTTTACGCCCAAAGTTTGGTAAAAAAAAAAAAAAAATTAAAAAAACCCAAACTTTGGGCGTAAAAAACTACCCCATCGGGCGCGCCGTTTGAACCGAAAATTTACACCCGGTCCTAAAATATACGGATCTAGGTGTAAAAAAAATTTCGTGGTCAACGGCCACCCGCGGGTCGCGGTTCTCGTGGTTCTCATAACTCGTGGTGGTTCTCATTCTAGCGATCCCCCATATACATATACATATACACATACATCTATAAACATGTATATACACATATATATACATAAATATAAATATAAATATACATATATATACACACATACACCTATATATATACACACACTTATACATAACTTAAATATAAATATACATATATACTTAAATATAAGTTAAATTTATAGTTTTATATGTACCAATCTATTAGATTTTGGTCAACTATATACAAATTTACAATTATATCTATACGTACTAGCCCAACCACACCAATAAAAAATTAAAATCAAAACTAAAAGTTAAACCCTAAACAGATAAACGACAGTCTGTTCATCGCCTCAATGTTTCATGTCGTTACCCTAAGTCGATCGTCTCCTGCTCTCAACGTCATTGTTCGTGCAATATGATCATCGCCTCGTCAGCCACAACATTGTTATTCATAAGAAAAAATATTCTGCCATGAAATGTGCATGTTTTTAAACACATAAAAATTTGAGACTCAACATTTCACTATCTCTCTCAGCAAATTTAAATTGGGCAACATGGTTGTCCAAATCGCTCGAACTTCGCTCGACGCTCGCTCGGAATTTTTACTGCTCGAAAAATGCTCGCTTGATTTGATGCTCGGTTTTAAATGAGCCGCTCCGCTCGGTTCGGTTTGTAAACGAGCCAAGCACGAGCAAAGGTCCGCTCGGTTCGGCTCGGCTCGTGAACAGCCCTACAAAAAAGGTATCATTTTTAAATAAACAAAAATGTAAATTTAAACTTTTTTGTTACAATATACAATCTTTTTCAGGTTCATACATAAGTGGCCGGCAAAAGCTGCAAAGAGAAGCTGCTTAGAAGAAGGAAGAAAGGGTATCTTTTTACAAAAGTTGTATAAATCAAAATCAATTTTATAATTTATAATTTTATCCAAAGTGATAATTAGAAGAAAGCTTACACTGTGACAGCATGCCCTCCAAATGTGTATAAAATATTTGTAGCTCCTGTAAAATAAAGCACCAGTTTTTTTGGCCCAGAATGTTGAACCCCATCAACCTGCAATAATAACAGTCACTTGTAAGTTCTTTCCAAATTAAGCTAATATACCCATATGAGATCTGGATTTAAAAACACTGAAATCATGGTTTATTTCTAAAAATAGTATGTTTAATGTTTTAATAATATTGTAATACCTGGCCATGAATTAAAGCTGCAATAGCCATGTACCATGCAGTGTAAGTGGTCATCCCAAGGCCAAGAAAAGACCAAATTCTGTAATTGTGGAAAGATGGAATGAACACAGTGGTGGCACAACATGCTCCAAATATGTATGTCCATGTCCTTTTGTCCAGATGATCATTTATGTAGTAGATGTTACTGTCAGTTTTTATAAAAACAAAAAAAAAAAGTGTCAATTTTTTTGCACATATTTAAGGATATTAAGAATACCCATTTGGTATATGGAGTCAAAAACAAACCTTGCACAAGCTATAAGTTGTATCACAGATCCAAACAGAAGAAAAGTACAGTTGAATGCCAGACCTATTGCTTTCCAGTAAGGTCCCAATAATCCATCAAGAACTTCAAACCACTACAAATTTCCAAAAAATATAGTTGTTAAACAAATTAACCAAATATGGTTTTCTTAAATGGGATATAAATTCATTTGTGTGAAAAACTAGTGAAGAATGTCACGGATGAGCTCAGTATCAAACTGTACCGGTACCCAAAGTACCGATCCAGAAAATCACAAAAAATGGTATTAGTACCGAAAGTGTTTAGTATGGTATGGTATTAGACGATCAATCAACCCAAAATACCGGTACTGTACTGAACTAAAAGTATAGATCACAAAAAAAAAAAAAAAAAAACGCAAAAAGCGTGTACCAAATTGGTACCGAAAATGGTTCGGTACTAGAAAATTCAATACCGGTAGCGGTTCAGTTTCGATACCCGATACTATTTGTTCATCCTTAGTGAAGATAATAATATTAATAAAATTAACTAAAATTAGTCAAATGGTATAATAGTGATTTGAGGGTATTAAATACTGTTGACAACGTTTTAATTGGTTAAGCAGAAAATTAAATAATTATTTTGGCCAATTAGATTATCTTTTTTGTATAAGAAGTTAAAGAAATCAACCTGTATGACATGGTTCTTGAAGCTGACACCTTCTTTCTCTTTTCTGTTTCTATACTCAATGTAAAGAACACTGATGAGATAAGCTGTCCAGCTGCCAAGAAGCCCATAGAATATTTGAAGTACAATTCCTGAGACCATACCCAGTTGAGAGAAAGAGTATGGTAGTGTTAAGAGCACTTGTGCCACCTGCATAAACACATGTAAATTCAACACTCAAAAAAAAAAAAAAAATAGTATGATGAGTGTGGTTTTTTTTTTTTTTACTTGATTTGAAGAACAACTAAACCAAGCATCCCAAGCAGACCCTCCATGCCAAAGAGCACTTTTCATGGAGAAAACTGAGTGATCTTCTTCTTCTTCTTCTTTACCCACTCCTTCGTGCTCATTTTCATAGATATTTGATGATATTATGGAGTCCTCTGCTTGTTTCTGGCCTGACATTTTCTTGGATTACTACTGCTAAAACTTTTCTTTTTATCTTTTCTAAAAAGATCTGTCAACACATGTAACAAAAAACATACAAGAATTAACAAAAGCACATAAATATCCAAAGATCAATGCCAATATATAAAAAGATTACAGCTTTATAACAAAATAAACACCTCTTTCACCTTTAACAACTCTCCATCACAAAACCCAGATGTTAGAAGAAACAAAAATGATGTAGAAGTTAAGAAATAATTGAGGAAACAGGCAGAAAGAAGAGCTTAAAACAAGGTGGAGAGAGAGAAAGAGATGAAGAAAATGAAGGGGTTTCAATGGGGATTGAAAGTGGACATATATAGAAACCAATTTCTACCTTTTCCAGGAGGATTTTATCTTGGAAATTTTGATTATTTTATTGAGTGTGAAAAGGAGTAAGATTCACTGTATGTATGTGTAAGCGGCTGTTGAACAAATGCTGTTTGGTTTGGAATTTATAGAGAGAGGGGGGGGGGGGGGGGGGGGGGGGGGGGATACATATGTTGAGCTCTTCTTTATACTGCAATCATAAACCATTCTAAAGATTCTCTGAGATTTGTTCTTCTTAATCATCATGAAATACTGATAAAATGGAATACAAGTTGGTAATAAGTTAAATCCAAACTATTTTGTGTATACCTAATTAATTTTTTAAAAATTGTATATATGGTACGCGTACGGATAAACGAGTTGAGCTGAGTTTGAACTCGTTTGAGTTCGTGATTGATTCATTGTACATAACATAAGGCTATATGGTGTAGTTCAAGTGAAAAGTGTAATAACGTCATGTCACATTGGGAGAGCACTTTAACTAACTCATTCTTGACAAACGCATTGTGGATTAACTAGAAAACTGAATAAAAGAAATAAATTAAAAAAATATGTGTGCATGTGATTGGTGGAGAGTAGTTGACCCCACCTACCATTTGTGTTAACTTAAGTGGTAATGCCTACCCCCTTGGCGTCCCCCTTTAACCAACATGTTTTGGTGTTTGGCGCCTACCCCCTTGGCGTCCCCTTTTAGCCACCCCACAACAACCAGACGAAGAGCATTTGGTAAGTGCTAGTGAGTAATTTTTCAAACTTGATCTTAGTTCATTTATGTATGTTAAATATATATAACTATTACTTTACATACATATATGAATATTTAACTATATATATTATAATAGTTGAGAGCCCGCGTGATATGGGTGGAGTGCATAAATCACCCCATAAACTCGATCAACCTATAGTTTCATCGCATATCTGCACACACCCACATCTCACACCTCATGCAAACACAGTCATAGATAAACACCTTGACGTGGAGGAGCGTGAGTATAATTTTTAGTATATTTTTGAGAACTTTTACTCGTTTATCAAGCTTTAAATTTTTAAAACACGATATAACATAATCACCCTCTACAACACGCTAGGGCAAGTGCACCCATCGTTGGTGTAATATAGCGATGGTAAGATACCGAGGTCGTCCAATGACACAAGAGCTTTTAATACCGGAAT